>VWYH01000624.1:1920129-1951176 GCA_013399365.1 Pampusana beccarii | reverse complement strand
CCGGCCCCGACCCGCCGGGCCTGGGGAGGGACCGTGCGGCCGCCCCGGCTGCCCGGCCCGGCCGCTGCTGGGCACGGGGCGGCGGCTCCGAGCCGCGTGTTGCTGCTTCGCCCGGCGCCTTCGTGGTGTCCGGGAGAATTAAAACGTTTGGGATCGTTTCCTGCTTTCTCTGCGCAGGCAGAAACATGGCCATGGAAAGCCGCGGGAGTGGCTGGCCGGGAAAGGATGCGGCATCCACGGCAGGATGCTCTTTTGTGAGCGTTTGATTTTTGGGGTGATGTTAGGGTAGGTCTGTCCACTGTAAGGGAGATTTTGCAATTCAGTGTAACTCCCTTCAAGGCGCCGCTCTGTTGCTCCGTGGCACGTCCAGCACAGCTGTGTTGAAGCTAGTTTTGTCTTACTTTTAGTCTTTGCTAATGCAGACTGGCACAGCACAACAAGGCCTAGAAGAGTGGCCTGCATTGACAGCGAAGAACAGCATTCACAGCAGTAAAATTGAGTGACATATTTGTGCGAAACCCATCAGAACACAGCCCAAAACTTGCCAGCGTGAGACCCTTCGCTCACAACAGGAATCTGGTATCAAGGTCATAAAAAAATCATGTGCCATTCCTTTTCCCACTAGCCTGTCAGGAAGACCATGCCCAGACTCTTAAGATGTATCAGACTTTTTTTCCCAGGTTATCTTTCTTAAAAAAATAAAAATAAAAATTGGAAAACTCTGTTAGACTGTGTGAAGTCACTTGGCAGGCAAACAGGAGGTCATACAGCACCAGCAGCTTAGTCCGTGACCAAGATAAAAACTTTACTGTGATTATTTTGATGAGATTTTGCCTTTGATTGTATATAGCCACTTTGGAGAGGTGGTATTTTGATTGTGCGTAACACCAAAGATACCGCAAATGGCAAAGCTCTCCGGTGTGTGACAAAAAGTATCTCAGGTGTGTGAAAAAGTGTGAGCTCTGATGAATCTTTTCTAGTGGTAAATGTAGCTCTGGATGTGGGAGAGAAACCTCTGCTCTCACATGGCCCTATCCTGGTTTTCTATATTTTACCGGGAATCTTTCTTTGCCCACTGGATGCCGCTGTTACACAGGAGTATTCAGGGAATATTTCTGCAGACTTCTCCAGACATGGCCACTTCAGGGTCAGCCAAGCTCTATGGATTTAGCGCTATTTTTAATATTTTTTACAAGGGAACTCTCCTTAACATTTTGCAGCTTATTGACATGGCACATGTGAACCTTTGGCCACAGAGGTGGATGCCTGTGTGATGCGAACACCAGCAGCAGAAATCCAGTGATGTTCTTTGAAGGTGATTGAACAGCACATGCAAAAAAATATTGGCTGGTGGAGGAAAATAGGTTGTCCAAAATACATTTTCAGGTCACACATAGAAGGATGCTTTCCTCAACAAGTGTGTCCTGCAGTGCCAATTTTGCATGTTTAATACAGGAGGAATTTGTACGTGGAGAGACTGGTTTGGAGAATTCTCTTGTTAAAAGCCAAGCCTGGAGCAGCAGCTTTCCCCAGCTCACACGCTGGGAATGTGCACGGATGCTGCGATTACACCTTGTGGCATTGCCTGCGGAGGCAATGACCTGGATAGAGCAGAACAGATACGTGTGTCTTCTGCTCTTCGGTGAAAACTGAACAGTCTTTCGAGCTCAGCTGAGTCTCAGAACAAACCAGAAAGTGACCTACATTCACTACCCAGCGTTGGGAATTAACTTTGAGGGAGTTCAATTCCACATTTAGGTCTCTCCTCTGAAACAAATGGAACCACAGCAAATTGCCATTCAATTACTTCATCTATTTCTAACTTTAGGGTTAGAGGATTTCAGAATCAGGAATGTCTTCTCAGCCTCCCTCTTTAATATGGTTTATTTGCTGTGCTGGATGAATACAGCATATGGAATTCTGCGAGGGCAGTCTGTCCATGCTGCTGTACCTAGCTGGCAACGGTGACAGCAGGCATCTTTGCTTCTTTATTATTTTAAAATTCTTAGCACTGTATTTTGGGATGAATTCCTACCACATCAGAATGCGAATGCTTGGGAAAGCCTGTGAGCGCGGCATCCTGCTGCATTAATGTAGCCTTCAAAATCCCAAAGTGATCCCAAGTGTGACTGCGGTGAAATCAGCGGGATTACGCCAGTGATGAATCTGGTCCTGGCCACAGAGCAGACAAGGAAACTAATCCTCCTTTTTCCTGCTGCTGCAATTACTGAAGCAATTTGCTCGTGTACCTGAGGTCAAGTTCTGTGTGTCTGGAAATGAACTGGCATTGTGACTCCCTACACCATGGGGGAACCAGGTCCTTACGCCTCTCTGGCTGTTCTTAGTACACTGTATGCACAATCTTACTATAAAATAGTTCTCTTGCTGACGATGTTGCCAGATCCTTTCATAAACTGCATTAATTTTTAAGAGTAACCATGCACAAAGCATCTCCACCCTTCCAGTCCTCAAGGAAGGCTGGGAGCCCCTAGCAAGTCCAGGTTTAGAGAGCTTTGCAAACACTGGCTCGTAAAGCAGCTGAAAACACAGGCCATGAAATGCAAACACCAATGGTAACTGAAGAGCAGGCAAATAAACCAGAGGCAGGGAAAGAGGGGAGCAACTGGCCACGTTTCAGAGAGAAAAAGCTTGAGTATCAGCGTAATTATCCTCTGATATTTGACAGTGCACCACAGAACTGCATCTAACAGTGTACAAACCATCAACAGTCCCTCATCATCTGGAGAAGAGGGGCTTGAATTAGTTTGCCCTAAAGGGGCTTTTTTTCCTCATCTAAATCGTATAAACAGGCCCGGGAGAGTCACTTTCTATGAGGCTTGTTATTTAGTGTTATGTAAGAAACAGAGTTTATGTGACTATAATTGCTCCTTGAGGTTGCGTTTGCAGGCAGTGCTGGCTAGAACACGCATTTTTGTGCAAGAGCTGAGTGCCTGCCTGCCAGATTGGCTGTTTGTGTGTGCAGACACAGGATCTACGAGAGTAACAGGCACTTCTGCAGGTTTATCTCCAAATCCGGCCTCTGGTGTGTGTGCAGGGAGGCGAATGAGCAACAGAACTTCCAGACTTCTGGGCTGGTCAGACGTGTAGGGCTGGAAACACAGGCAGGTAACAATTGTCCCTGTTTAGAGGTCTTTCTCTAATTAGCTTTGTGTCAACATGATGGTTGACTACGGAGAGAATTTTTGACAGGTTAATATAGAACGGGAGCTGATTTCCATTTTTATAGCTCCATGTTGTTCTCCCTGTTGAATTCTTATTATTAAACATATCCATTGCATGCCAGCTGGAGATGTGTACCTGGAAGGAGGCTGGTGAAGACAACCCCCTTAGAAGGATTCCCATAGTTGGAGTGATAGCTGAGATCCTCTTCTCACTGTTCTGCAAACAGATGTGGACCTCAGAATCAACAAAGCATCTCTCTGGCAAAAATATGTAGACTACATTCCCATTACCTCTGTGCAGGAAAAGCAGGACTCTGAATGAAATTTGCAAAAGCAAATACATGGTTCAGGAATGTCTATTCTATTTAAAATCAACAACGATGAAACAATTTAGAAAATCTCACCCTAAATCCGTATCCTATCTGCTGACAGCCACAGTTAAGAGACAATGGCAAAGCAGAGACGACTTAAGCTCTTGGCTTATGGAGGTATTAAAAACCAGATTGAAATCTCTCTGGCTGACACCCAACATGAGGGGACGCCAGCTTAAGTTGCTCGTAAGTGATCTTCCTAGCTTGATGCTCAAAATGTGTCGTGGACATCTGGATAGCATCAAAACAAATCTGAAGCAAAACAAAGAAGTCCTGTGTTCAGCTGACGAGGCTGGGTGATGCCAAGATTCCTCTGCACCTGGATTGCCCTGTCCTTCAAATACGTTCTGTGCACTTGAAATTATGGTGAGTTTGACCCCAGAACCTTGTACCTCAAAAAGTCAAGGCTTATGCTCATTATTTTTCCCCCATTCTCATTCTCTTACGTTATGGCCATGCCCACAGTTCGCTCGGTGCTTGTCCCTGAGGTCTGGCAAGGCTGTGAGAGCATCAAGATTTCTGGAGGTCTCGTATCCTTATTTTTAAGCATGGCACAGCAGTGGGAGGACTCAAAGTACATACATGGGCTTGGGGGAGACAACCGAGATCGCTGAGCCAACATGCCATCCTGAGACAAAAAATGACTTCAACAATGCGTGCTGAAAAATGGTCCCATCGGTTCCCTGGGGCACCCTCTAATGGATCCTAATTAGAAGCTGTCACTTCTTGTTATGGGAAGGAAGGAACAGTTCAGCTTTCCCACCCCTTAACCTTGGAGAGACTGAGATGAGAGCTGCCCCTAGGAATTGTTTAATTTAGGGCACTTTCCCTCCTGCAATAAATTAATTGGGCATTTCTGTGTGTGGTGGGGCAGGCACGTCCAGGAGGTACGTGACATGCAGACACTTCTAACGCTGGGAAGTCACACACATACGTGCACAGATGGATGCCCACTTGAGAAAACACTATTTTTCAAACATTTCAAACATTAGCCAATTTCAACCGGTTTGTGGATGCTGCCAATTTAATCAGCAGGTTTAAAAAAAACGGTTGTGAAACTGCAGCCCCTAAACGATCAAGCCTCCCTCCTGTCTCCTACCAGCACATTCCTTACATGCATCTTTTTCAGGCACTTGGTTTCTTGACAGCATTTACATAACCTGGCTGAAAACTCTCCCACAGCCGATTAAATGCCTGCTATGAAATCCAAAGCTCTGATTAAAAGGATGGAGCTTTCCAGGACTGCAATATTTGCACAGATGGGTAATACTCATGGTTTGCTCTACAGAGGAGAAAGTGGCATTTTCTTTACAAGTACACACACTCTGAGCTTTCCCATGGGAATTGCTTGTTTTGTTCAGATTATTATTTTAAAGCTATCATCAGACGTGATCACCCATTGGATTAGAGGAAGCAAAAGGAGATGATCAGATAATCCCTGAGGCACAAAGCATTTTCAGTTGAATTTGAGGAGAGCTGCCACCTATGGTCAATTTGTTTAGCTCAGGGTGTTTCTCTCCTCTGTATCTTCCTAAAAATACTCGTGCCTGGTGGCTGGAGACCTTTGGAGATACGGGATGACGTAGAAGAGTAAAGTGCTAGATCACAGAAGCTTTGTCAATCAAATCTTTCTCAGATACACATTCCCTAATTCAGGATTTCAGTCTTTTCCAGAGTCCTCTCTGTCAAACCCTCAGAAATTCCCAGTGTTTCTCAGGCAGGAACCAGCACATGAGGAAGTAATTAATGAGAGCACAAGGGGAAAAAAAAAAAGAATGTGCTGAATAGAGGCAAAACTGAGCCTCAAATCTCTCATCCCACAGGCTGCCTCCTCAGTCTGCAAGATGCAGACGAAAGACATTCCAGCTCCTGACAAACAGCCTGAAGAGATGCTGAAGAATTCAACAACCTGCCCAGACATTTATGGAAAGAAACAGTTGGACAGTAAGGCTGGCTGATGCACACCAGCTACGGAGTGTAGGTGGAGTGTCTCTTGAACTGAGGATATATTATTATATATGAATCAGCAACGTGATTAGCCCTGGTCCTACGTGCAAATGATCCATAGCAGACATAGGCTGCATGATGCATCGCATTAGTGCTATTCTGGTTTTCAGAAAGAGCCAAGCAGTAAGTCTGGAATAATCGGTTAATTCATTAAGTATAGAATATTTTCTGGAAGCCGTACTCGGAGCCAGGACTGTTGGCCAAATCACCCAATTTCCAGTAGGCTGAGTCGCACCCTTGTTCTGGCAAACGCGTCAAGCTACACATCAAATCCAATTAAAATGCTTGAAAAAAAAAAATCCCAACATAAAAAACTTAGTTACTTTGGATAATTCGTAACCTTACAGGAATGCTGTGCCTCAGTTTTCCCATCTGCAAATTAGGGAGACAGGAATGCCATTCAGCTATTTCCCAGCAGTACTGTAAAGCTCATTTGATTAACATTTATAAAACCGTACGTGATTCTTGAAGGAGAATTGCTGCTGAAGAATTAAATGTTGTGATTTTTGCTTATTCCCCAGATGCCTGAAATATGGAACTTGGCAGAATTCCGGAGGAACTACGTTTGTGAGCTCAGATAAGAGATGAGCCAACCTGGCTGTCAGGCTGTTGGTACAGGCAAGATTGATTATAAACCTCTGGGTCTTAAGGAGCAGATCTAAGCTCAGAATGTGGACAAGGCTCCAGAAAGCTTTGTCTGCCCCATGAAGCGAAGAATCATAGAATTGTTTGGGTTGGAAGGGACCTTTAAAGGTGCCACCCCTGTCTTGAGCAGGGACATCTTCACCAGCTCAGGTTGCTCAGCGCCCCGTTCAGCCTGGCCTGGGATGCCGGACTGTTCTCTCCTCTTCCCGTTTTCTGCTGGGAACACAGCTGCACATCACATACCTGGATGAAACAAGTTGGGCTCTTCCAGAAGAGAACAGCCCACGTCAAGGGCAGCTGCTTAGCAGAGGCTAAGCTGCCTAGATCACCCTGGAAAGGCCAAAAAATTCATCTTACACCCTTCTCTTGGTGCTGTCCTCATGTCTTTATCAGCTCACGTTTTCCCAAGAAGAGATCACAGTTCTTAAAAACTTCAAGCTTTTAAATAAACCATTTGAAGATGTCCTTGTTAATTAATGTTGGTGTCCCTCACCTATCTCCTGTTAGGAGCAGCTGGCAGCAGCAGGGGCTGGAGGTTTAGAAAAGGGAGGGGAAAACAAACACGTGGGGGAGGTTTTTGGGGTGAGGGGCCGGTGGTGGTGACCGCCCTTGGTCTAGGTGTCCTGCCAAGGTCAGGGAGGGGATGGAGCGGGGTGACGGACACCCCGACACCTCCCGGGGCGGTGCGGGGGTCACCGGCCGCTCCAGGACTGAGCACCCGGGGGTCCCCTCGGGGGAGCCCCCGCTCTCCGGGCCGGGGGGGCTCTGGAGCTGCCCGCTCCCGGCCCCTCCCGGCCCCTCCCGCCGCGGGGGCCGGACTCGCCGCCGCCGCAGCCCGGATGCCGCCGCCGCTTTCCTGGCCCGTTTCCCGGCCCCGGTGCCGCCGCTTCCTCTCGGGGAGCCGCGGGGAGGGAGCACAAGGGGCTTCTCGTCCCGCCGGGTTATTAGTATTATTATTTTTTTTTTCCGGTCGGTGCTCCAGAGGAGGAGGTGGGAAGAGCCAAAGGCGGCGGTGCCCCCCGCCACCCCCTCTGCACTGCAGCACATGGGAAGCAAAAGTTTTCTTCCTCCTCCTCCTCTCTCCTCTCCGCCGGCTCCCCTGGTCCTCCGGCCCGCTTCCCCAGCTGCACGATGGCTCTGCCGGCACCTCGGCTGCTGCCCCCGGCCCCCGGCGCTGCGCTGCGCTGCTCCGCGGTGGGCAACGAGGAATAAAACGCTGCCGGAGCCTCTTCCGCTCCTCTGAGGGCTTGGAGAAAAAGGAGCGAAGGCGAGACTTCTGATCGCATCTTGCAGAGGGATCTGCGGATTTGTGGAGGAAAAGGGGCCGCTGGGGAAAAATAATCAGATGCTTTAGCAGCGCCTGGGAGGCAGCGCTACATCGTTTTGCTTTGGCCCCATCATGGGTACCGGGATGTGTTCGAGGCGGCAGAAGGGGCTCCTGCAGACCGGGTTTTGCCTGGTGACTGTGGCGTGTTTGGGCTCGGGAGTTTTCATGTACAACCACTTGCAGCAGAAGGTGCGGAACGCTGAGGCCCTGGCCCAGAAATACAAACAGCAGCAGGAAGCGCTGTCAGCCCAGCTCCAAGGTGAGTGACCCGCTCTGGGGCTGCGATCGCATTGGCTGAACTTCCCTCTCTCCCACCATCACCTGCTGGGGGGCTTGCACAGCCCAGCAACAAGCGGGGTGGCTTGTGGGGCAAGGTTTGGCTTTAAAGAGCTCTGAGATGTTGTTGCTTCTTTCCTCCCCCTCTCTGCTGTCTAGAATTAGAATAGCTTTGAATCTGAATCGCTGCTCACAGCAGCGAGGGGAACAGCGTGTGCTGGATTGGCGAGTTCAGCTGCGTCACATCTATTCCATTTCTTCTCCCTGTAGTTCCTTTTGGCCGTAAAGACTAGTCCTATGTCATTCTAAACGCGAAGCAGTAAAAATGCAAACAAGACTTGGTGAGGCTGGTTGGGCAGGCTCTGAGATGTGACTGTGTCCAGAGAGTGCATGGGGAGGCAAGGGTTCCTTTAGCAAAGTTTGTCATCGTATTGTCTACCGCTTGTTGCCTTTGCAAGAAAACAAACCTGTCTTCTGCACAAGAGACTCATCTGTGACTGGAAAAGTCTTTCCAGCTTGTTTGGGGCTGGTAGGAGCTGCAGCACAGGGTCCTGTAAAAAGGGAGGAGGAAGATTTGGCTTTTCAAGCCCACTGACCAATGCGTGGTTCCTCTGGCAAGAGCTGCTGGAACACTGAAGTCGAGCGTCATCTGAATATTCCTCCTTTTCCTCCCCATTTGTCTTCCTTACATCAGTGTCACACTGCGGGGCTCCCTGCAGACAGGTTTGGTGGGAACCCGCTCTGGTAGCCAGCAGTTGTGTGTGTGATGCTGGAGGACGGGTGGGTTCTGGAGTGCCCACAGAATTAATTTTATATGGGCAAAATATTGTTTGCCTGTGGCTCTAGTGACTCAGGGTCAAGAGGTTCGTTTAATGCTTTTTCTTTGAACAATTGGGTTTAGATTATAGTGCTTAAATCGAGAGCTCTTCCTCAGGCTAAAATCAAATATGGGCTATCCATCATGACTTCTGATGTGTCCAGTGACACTGTTTCTATAGGCTGTATTGCTGGGGAGTTCTGCAGATCTGTGACTCAACGTATATGCCTTTTAGGGTTAAATCCCTTTTTGTGGTTCTGTGAGCACTGTTGTGATGCAGATGTAACATTGTGCACACACTTCTTGTGCTCAGGGCTGTGTGTTTCTACCTGTACACTGAGAAAGCAGAGTGTGGTGTGTGTGTTTTATCCCTCAAGGAAGCATGATTTGAAAAAAAAACCCGAAACAATCAATCTTGTGAATTGATCTGGTGTGCGTACAGGTTCACTGCTATTATCTTACGTTTTGTTTCCGTTTCTTCCTACTGTATCACGAGGCAGCCGAACAGCTCCAGCTCCTGATGTGTTGCACAGTCCCAGCCACAGTGATTTCCACCTGCACCCGTGTTCCTGAGATGCGCGGATCAGCAGGGCAGAAGTTGGCCCAGAGTTCATCCTGGTGTGCCAGCATCTCCTGCTTCTCTTGGAGAGAGAGGGGCTGGTTCTTCAGAGAAGATGATGGTTCCTCAGGGAACCGCAGTTTTGGGAACAGCAGGTTCAAGCAAACAACTGAGACAGGCTCATAACGTTTTTTTGCACCCAAATCTGTTTGAATGGCAGAGCTCTAGCCGGTTGCTGGGGTTTCTAACCCTCTGTCAGCCCTCCCATTCCTAAATTCAGTTGTTGCCATGGATACGCATTTTATTTTGAGAAGACACTTACTTGTCCAACAATTTTAGCAGAGGCAAAGCTGCTTTTTGGATTTGGCTGGTGAGAAGTCTCACGGGTGGCAGATAGGAGCGATGTTCGTGGAAGTCTCACCATGCTGTGCTATCTTGCACATATGATTGTTGTCCTGAAGTGTTGCTCACTGCGGTGCTTTGATGCTGAACACAGCAGGGTGGGGTGTCTGGGCTCCATCCCTGCCCCTGTGCTCACTTGTTGCATGACTTTAATTGCCAGGTCTTCTGTTTTATGCCCTTCCAGCTCTCCAAAAGCAGGCCGTGTTATTCTGAGATGGAATTCAGGACTGTTTAACCAGGGCTTCAGGTGTCTCAGCTATCAAGTGTTTCCTACCCTTCTTATACTTGAGTACAATAGAGGGTTAATGCTTCTGGTGGCCTCTGTAAATAAAGCTTGGAAGCAAAGGGCTGGGCCAAGAGTTGAGTGAAAGGGAAGAGGAAAGCAAGCGGAGGAGGGAGCTTGAGCAGAGCCCGAGCAGCAAATGAGCCGCCTCTGCTCCCTGAACGCAGGAGCCAGCGCACGCTCCTGGCTCTGCAACCTGGGCTGAAACAGAACCGCATCGACAGAAGGAGAGGAAAACCTGAGACTGACGACAGGGCTGGATCACTTCCCTTTATGGAGCTCTGAAACTCTCCCTGGCAGATGTTTGCCTTAGTACTCTGGGGTACAGGAGTCAAGCCCTTCACACAATCACCCTGTTTTCTGTGGTCTTTTGAAAATGAGTCTGTGGAAGGCCTGACCTGTTCCTCTTTCCCCAAGGCAAGGCACTGCAGGGATTTTGTTGTTTCAGCAGTTCAAGTTCTGCGTTTTTAGCTCATTTGGCAGCAGGTGATGGTGCTTTAGTGTGGAGTTCTGGCTGAATTCCAGCCTGGGTTTAGACACTGACCACCCTCCATTCTCTCTGGTAATTGCAAATTGTTAAAGACTTCCTGGCTTCCTGTCCTCTGAAGCTCCACGGTGCTATTTTGGTCTGCTAAGTTGTGCTGTGTTCCACCACAAAGATGAGTAGAGAGACCACTTCGTGCAGCACTTCAATCGCTGCTTTGTGTAAAGCTGAGCTCACCTTTTCTGGTGAGCTGGAGGAATGACAGGAGAGATCACAACTCTTTGTTTTTCTGATCACTGGCGTTTATGTCAGCTTAATTTATTGAAGAAGTGTCAGGACAGCCAGATTTGTGTCCTAAATTTCTGACTAAACAGCCAGTGACATGGAGCTGTTCCTGAAGTCTTTTCTGCGTGGTGCTTGCATTAGTATTTGTGGTTATGTGTGTGGAATGGAAAAGCCTGGGAATTCCTGGGCATCCCTGATAGTCCCAGCACCTGTGGCTTTTCATTGCTGGTGTGAGGTTCCCATCGCATCAAAGACTTGTCCCCTGGTGCTCTGCTACGTAAGACTGCAAGAAAGTGAGATGCTTGTTCCAGAAATGTGATTGCCCAGAGTTCACAAACCTTTTGGGAAGTGGCTGATGTTCTGAAGACGACAATTTCGTTGAACAAGGTTTTCAGCATGTAGTGAAGCAGCATCCCCAGCCTCTTGTGTGCTTAGCTGGGCTGGGGAAGCCCTCGGGGTGACATCTGAGTAGTCTGTTGGGAAAAGTGTTTTTAAAAATAAAGCTGTCATGAAGCAGACGCTTGGATGGCTGCAGTGATGGGCTTGCTGCTTAGCAGTGTGCTCAGCAAGGGAAAAAAAAAACCCTTCCAGGTTGAAAACAAATATTTCTGCTGTAATGGTTTGGAGAACATGGTTGTTTCCTCACTTCAGAGGAAAATATTAAAGAAGTGGCCCAGCCCAGGGTAAGCATCTTCACCACTGGGATGTCTGCCTGTTGGCTAGGGAAGGTAACAAGAGAAGGAAGGAGATGGTGTGGCTGGTGACAATAGGAATTCCTGACCTAGGGCAGGAAATTTCAGGGTTTACCTCATGTTCTCCCTCTTTCTGCTTCCCTAGTTGTGTATGAGCACAGATCCCGGCTAGAACGATCCTTGCAGAAGGAGAGAGGGGAACACAAGAAGACAAAGGAAGGTGAGTCTGTGGCATGGGATGACCAGCCAACCTTCAGCTGTCCTGGGGGAGGCAGGGGTGATGTACCCCAAGCGTTGTCTGGAAGTCACCAATGCACTTGCCTGTAGGATGGGAAAGGAAGGACGTTTGGGCCAATCTAGGTGGCTGGGGAACTCTGATGGAAAATATTCCCGTCTTTCTGAGGGCATTGAGTGGAGTCTCCTGCAGCATCTGCATTCCAGCTTGTTGCGTTGCAGCCTTTTGCTCAGCGAGGGGCCGATTTCCTCCTTCCCTCCCCCTCACCAAAATATAAACCAGATCCTTGTTTAAATTCCAGCTCATTAAATTGTCTTCTGTTTTTCCATTTCTAGATTTTTTAGTGTACAAGTTAGAAGCTCAGGAAGCTCTCAACAAGGAGAAGGTAGGTGTGGTTTATTCCTCAGAGTGTGTGCGTAATATTGGTAAAGATTTTTCTAGTCCTACTGCAGTCATGAGGCCAGTGCTGCTGTCTGGAAGGCGTGAAAGACTGAGTGTGTATGGTACGAGATGAACTTTGGCTGACTCCACCTTGCAAGGATGTTGGTGCCTGAGGATTTACTTAATCTTAGGGAAAATGTTGTGCTAGAGCTATTCTGCTGCTTCTCCCATGTGTGAGAGCAGAGTAAACGACTTGGTTGTCGGCTCTTGGTGTGGCAGGGAGTCCTGTCCAGCAGCCTGCAAGGGGAATTGCTCTTTCATGCTACACAAGATTTCTGGGGAAATTGAATGCAAGGCACACCGCAGGGAATATAGAGAAGAGAGGCCATGGTGGTGGGGAAAGCATATCCATTGTTTTCTGTCTCCAGGGATTGTCAGATAATTTCCACTGGCCTGTGGGCTTCTCATTTGGCCGGGCAAAGGAGGACTCTCCGGTGGGGGGTACGAAGAAACACATCCCTGGGTGACAGCCTGCCCCATTCACTTGAAGTTATAGAGCTGGTTTTGTTCCTTTCTCAGGAATTGCTTTTAGCCGGCTCACCTGTGGGTGGGTGTCATCCTGTCACAGGAAAACTCATCTCCGTCTGTCCAACCCCTCCAGGGATGGTGACCCCACCACTGCCCTGGGCAGCCTGTTCCAGTGCCCAACAGCCCTTTGGGGAAGAAATTGTTCCCCATATCGGATGTAAACCTCCCCTAGTGTGTGTGTGTGTGTGAAGGGGCAGTGGGAACGTGCTGGTGCTGCGGGGGCCGGGCCGGTGCTGGTGTGTCACTCCCTGCTTTAGCTTTTCTGGGATCTAATGGCACTGTTGCATCTTTTCCTTTCCAGCAAGATTCAATGAACAGATACGGGGCCCTCAGTTCCCAGCACAAGATACTGAAGGTAAGGGAGGAGTCTGGTCTCACGTATTCACCATCTGCTGCGCTTTAAAGAATGTTTCCTGGAAGAGAGGTCCGTGTTTTCTCTTACCTGGGATGCCCAGGAGAGGCCAAGGGTTTCCTGCCAGCACACAGGGTGTTGATCCATGGTCCTTCCTGACTATTCAGGTTCATGGGAGTTTCCTATTTGTTTGGTTGGGTTTTGTATCGGATTACAGCCTTCACCTATCCCTCCTTTCAATGGCAGTCTTTGTGCAGTTTATCGCACAGGACTTCTGTTGTTCAGCATGTTCTTTTGTGGGTGTGAAAACGGGTCTATTCATTGTAGTTTGCCCTTTGGGCTAATACAATATATTCCAGTCCATGTAAGCATTTTATAGCTTATCAGATGCTCTACCTAAAGCATATCTTGATGTTCAAGTTTGCTTTTGTTAGAGCGATGCAACTGTGGCTGGCGATGGTGGGTTTAAAGTGTTTTTAATCGGAGCATTGGTGGTGAAATGGTGACTGAATTCTGGGTTGTAGAGAGGGCCGGGTTCCAGCAGCCCTGAGCACCGCTGGGCTGCATTTCCTGAGCAGAGCTGCACCTCCAGCTGCCTGGCTTTTGGATTCAGACTTCGCGAAAAGGGAAATACAGTTCTGTCTCTTGGGTATTATCCAGCGCTGCGGATTCTGGGAACACTTGGCAATAGTAACGTTCCCTTTCATAGTAACTGCAGCCCGAGCAGAACGCTCTGGTTTGCTTGTCTCGAGGGGACAGTGAGAGCATTTCATCCTGGCTCCCTTTCTCTCGCTTCCTTTTACTGGAGGGGGGAAATAATCTATTTTTTTAACTACGTTTATAGCTGCTGAAAGACAGACCAGCCCTTGGGACTGCAGTTTGTTAAATTTCAGTCCCCCCACCCTGAAAAAGCAGAATTCAGCCCAACTTCTAGTTAGTTATGAGACTGTGAGTAACAGTTCTGTACTGGAGCACAGGCACAAGCCGCTTCCCAGCGGTACCAGCTGCCTCGGGAGGAAGGTTTCTGCCAGCAATATCATTAGCGAGGAAGCAGATGTAGTGCTGAACAGAAGCAACGCGCTCTGTTAAACCGCAGGTCCCAAATATGACCAAAGACTTCCATGAAGCCATTTCAGCATATCTGGTTTTGGTGTTTCTGGCCACTGCTGTCATTCTGATGTGTCCTGAAGTCACCTGTGTCTGATCAACATCTGCAGCTGACACACCGGACTTGCTGAGGCCTTGACCTGAGCTGATGAGGACTTAAAATTCCTTGAATTGCTTCAGAGTTCCTTGTTAAAAGCAGTTCTCGCTTGCTAATGTTGGTGGCTTCTGAGGTGTTGAGTATCAAAACGGTTTTAGGGATGCGGTTGCTCTGCCGTACTTCCTGCGGGTGGCTTGGTGACAACTCTGAGTACCTAATGTCTCTGAAAGGCCAAGCAGGAATCTTTTATTCTCTTTATTTTCCCTCCTGATCTTGTGATGTGATTAACCTGACATCCTTGTCTCTCCTCTTTGTTCTGGCTCTGGGACCCCTCCATACCGATAGCTTTTTCCTCTGCATTGCATGTATTTTTGGAGCACAGTTATTTCCCTCCCTTTAGTGGAGGATAATTGCTTCAGGGGAGAGTGCCTGGGCCACAGATGCTGTGTTTTACTGGGGATAAATGCAATCATTGATAGCATTTAGAAGTTTGTTTTTTAAAAAAGAGAAGATAATTTTTTTTAACAGGAAGGCTGGTTGAAATTGCTGCCAGAGTCCTGAGGAGCTATTGTGCGGAAGGGCCAGGGTTCACCTGTGAGCCGGTCAATCTGCATACGTAATTGGTGTTGACAAACTGAGGGTGGAAGGGCTCTCTAGGTTACCATGGGAACAAAAAAGGAGGTGAATTCTGGTTCAGTGGGTCTGAGCAAAAGGATGTCTCAGCATGTTTTGTTCTTGGGCTCCATGAGAGGGGAGGGGAGAAGAGAACAGCTCTTCGACCCACTTCTATCTGATGAATTCTTGGCCTGCTTTAAATAGCCTGTGGTCTCTTGAGAGTCTTGTTATTTTGGCATTTGATGCCTGTGAGCCTTGTGTTAGTGTGGGGAACGTGGGCTCTCTCTAGTCTGCATGGGTGAGAGGACGCGGTGGCCTTGCAAGAGGTGTCCCTCCTGTCCCAGCGGCCTGGAGTGGTGAGTGGAGAACAAACCGAGCAGAGAGAACCTGGGAGTTGAGGTGTCAGTGTGTCCTTAGTGACTGGCAATACCTGGGCACAGAAAGACAACGAGAACTAGACCTTAGTCCTACTAAAATATAAGATACTCTCATAATGCAACATGCAGACTGATGCTACGTGCAGCGTGGAAACTGTCCTCACAGGTCGTGTTGTCCTTCAGCATGTCTGGGATTCTGGAAGGGACCTTGGATTTGTGCAGTTTTTCCACAGGCGTTTGGTTTGATATCAGCAAATGTTACATCCTGCGTTGCTCTTGTGGAGCAGAGTGTGCAAGAAGCTGGGAAGGAGTAGGAGGAGTTCTGGGCTGTGCCCCAGAGTCTCTGTCTCTTTTTCAGGCATGAGTGGACCTGCCACCACGTTCTGCTTCCAGTTTAGTGGCTTCCAAGGACACCTCCCAAACCGCTTCACAAAGCAGAGTTTAATTGACATTTCACATCCTTCCTGAACCACTGAACACAAAGAATATTTAATTGTATCTGGGATTTCTAGCTACCTAACTGGGGGAACAAACATCTCTTCTGCCTCCTCAAGCAACTTACTAAACAGAAGCACTTAAGTGGCACTTGGCAGCAGCTAAATTGCTCTTCTTCTCCCTGTACTGACTCTTTGTTGCTGCTTTTCATATTCAGAACCAGCATGAAGATGTCAAGAAGCAGCTGCTTGACCTGCAGCTGCAGCACAACAGCTTGAAACTGGAACATCGTAAGACGCTGGAGACCCATAGCCAGAAATATGCCCAGCTGCAGCAGGAGAAGGACAGCGAAGTCACAAACTTGCAGGGTGAGTGTGATGGAGAGCTGGGAAAAGAGGCCAGAGGTGTTAGTAGCAGTTTGGTGCTCGCTGTCATGTAGCCCAGCCCAGCCACCTAAAAGCATCTCTCTTCTTCACTGCTCCAGTGCCCGCAGGACCCACCCTCAATGGCAAAGTGTCCTTTCCCAAGGATGAAAGTTATGCGAAAAGATAAACCGCTGTAATCAGAAATATCTGTAATCTTCAGCTGAAATCTTGCGTGCAATTCAGCCTACAGCAAAGTGATTCTCCTGTTATGGGAAAATTCCCATCCTTGTCCTGGCAAGTGCAACTATATTTGCAGAGAAATCCCGGTGTATGCTGTTCTAGTGATATTTTAAGAGAGCTTTGGGATCCAAAACAAGGCTGACATTTTTTGACATAGTCTTTTTTTTCTTGACTGACACACAATTACGTTCAAGGCGGTGAAAGGTAAGTGCATTGTGTGTCCTGTCACTGAAGCACTTAGGAGTGTGCAAAGAGCTTGAAAGGAGCCCAGCCTGGGGGCTGCGAGGCACGAACTTGCTGCTTAACAGCATGGGAATAAATGTGCCCGAGGACCGAGCTGTGCTGTGCTTGGTCTCTGGACGTGCGTTCTGGGACTTGTTTTGTTTGTTTGTACCATCCTTTCAAGAGGAGGTAGTAGGAGGGAACCTCCGTATTGGATCTGTGATGGGTTCAGGAGGCCTGACAGACCTCTCTTGTATAACAGTTATTTCTCAGCCTTCAGGTTACCACAGGTATGAACAGTGACCGCTGCTCTCCCTGCTGTTCAGCTGCAATGGGTGAGGGGAATGAAGACATGAGTATCTTATTCTGATCAGGAAGAGAGATACTACACTTGCAAAAATAGCTCTGTTAAGCAAATGTCTTCTTCTCTCACAGATACAGTCTTTAAACTCAGAGAAGAGAGCAAGCTCCTGCGGAAGGCCCACCAAGAAGTTCACTCGCAGCTCCTTAGTGCCCAGGTAGTCACCAAGAGGGGGTTGGTGGCCACAGGGAACTGCTGTTCCTGCCTCTTACAGAAGTGGCAGTGGTTGGTCCAAATGACTTCAGAAAACACACAAAGGTGAAGGGAATTGTTTGCCTTCAGTGGCTTGTGTTAGAGCAGAAAGACTCCCAGCTGCTCTATCAGCGCTGTGTTTTTCAGTCTTCACTGAGGGTCCCATCAATGATCTTGCGTCCTTCTGGCGGGTGAAAGTTTAGAGGAGCAATTTGTGTTCTAGACAACATGTTCATTTTCCAAGGGGATTCTGACATGTCTCACGAGCCCAGCCTGCAGCAGCCGTCAGATCGGTTGCTCTGTCTGGTAGAATGAGGCACGGAGGCATCGAGGGTGTGCGCGCAGCTCGCTGTGACGGGCTGCAAACAGCACGGGGGAGGCTGGGCTTTAAGGCTGGTCTAAAGCTTCTTCTCT
Source organism: Pampusana beccarii (assembly GCA_013399365.1). Taxonomy (NCBI): domain Eukaryota; kingdom Metazoa; phylum Chordata; class Aves; order Columbiformes; family Columbidae; genus Pampusana; species Pampusana beccarii. The sequence continues at coordinate 1,933,865 of VWYH01000624.1, read as the reverse complement.
TCTGGCCTGACCCCCTTAACAGGCTTTTGATGGGAACACGTTTTGCTAGGGCTACATCCCGTGAACTGTTCTTGGCTTCCTTTTCCTTTCCTCATTCCTTTTATGTTAGCTCTGCTCAGTGGTTTTGCTGCTGTTTATTCTTTTTTTATGTTAAGGTCAAGTTTCAGGGGAAAGAACTGAAATCAACAGACCCTGCTCAGGAATTAATTTCCTGCTAAACTTCCCTTGCTGCTTGGAAGCTTTGCTATTCTGCCCTGTCCCTAATTTGGTCCATTTCCAGGTACCCTGGCAGGCGTATGAAAAGCTCTCCCTCCTCACTTTCCTATAAATAACTGGACTAGGAGTGGGAAGCTTTTCCGGAGTAGCTTTTCCAAGCCCTACTTTTCAGAGTTGGAGATGGAAGAAATAAGCTGCAGTAAAGAAAAAACTGTCGCATTTACTTAACAGGCCAGGAGAATCAATTTAAATTTGTGTTGCAAATAAAATGGAATTGTCAAGTAGGATTATGCCAATTATTGTCAGGCCCGCTGAGATGAGCACATCCAAGGAGAAATCCCTCGGCAGGAAGAAAAGTTGACCTAAGGTCCATGTGTGTGAGACACAGGAGGAGAGGGGGCACATCTAACAAGACCCAGGATACGATTCTTGCGCAAAGGCAGGAGTTACATCAATAGCTCATGTGCTAAATAGCATTGGCAAAGAACTGGTGTCATGGATCAGCGATTCCAGGGTAAAAGTATGCAATAAAGTCAGACACAAGACTGGCAAAGGGGGAATACAGAATATTTGTGAAATGGGGAGGGAAAGCTGAAGACTAGCTTGGGCTTGTGGATTATCTCCAGCCTTTCATATGTATATAAAATATATATCTGCTTTAGTGACATATTATTTGTGCTGCACAACTGGCCATAAAAGAGTGGCTGTTCTCAGCAAGGAGTTGTTCAACCCTGTTATTGTGTGAGGTTTCTCTGTGCCCGTCTGTCCCCTCAGGCTCAGATGGAGGAGTTCAGGCAGCTCAAGGAAGCTCTCCAGAAGATGCCAAGTTTCAAAGGAGGAGGAGGAGGAGCTGGGGTGGGGAAGCAGCCATTCCAGGCGCTGAAGGAGCAGCCCATGGCGCCAGCCAACAACCAGCAGCAGCTCGTGAGGCAGAAGGTGCGATGTTCCTGGGGACGAGGGTTAGAATCACAGAATCATGGAACAGTTTGGGTTGAAGGGACCTTCAAAGCCCATCCAGTGCCCCCCCTGCCATGACAGGGACATCTTCACCAGCTCAGGGTGCTCAGAGCCCCGTCCAGCCCGGCCTGGGATGTCTCCAGGGATGGTTCATCCACCACCTCTCTGCCCAACCTGGGCCAGGCTCTCACCACCCTCCGTGTAAAAAAAAATTCCTGCAGGTTTGCAGAAATTCTGCAGGGCTTCTGTGGGTTTTCAGCACAGAGCTTTGAACTGGAGGGAACCGAGCTTGTTTCTTTAGAGTTTGCTGGTTTTGTCCTTGCAGGCTTTTCCAGTCAATCAGGAGAATCACCCTCTTGGGAACCCGCTGGCGTCACAAGTGTCTGGGGTTCAGAAGCAGGCAGACGGTCCCGTGCCGCCGGGACAGAACTCGTATGGTATGGATGGCCCAAGGCCACAGGCCAACGTGCTCCTCACCCATCCAGCCCCGCTGCAAGACACCAATTCGCTGCCAGACGCTGTTGCAGCCTGGCCAGCGAGACGAGGAGACAGCCACGTCATCCGATTCACCCGCACCATGAACAGTCTACCAAATGGGAACCCAGTAAGTTCTGCACGCTTGCTGCTTGTTTCGTGTAGCCTTTGCTTTTGGAGCTCAAAACTCTGATATCTGTAAGGACACATGTATGTGCATGACACTTCCCTGATGTGGAAGCTCTCCTGGCTGCTGGTTTCAGAGTCCTGTGCGCTCTGAAGAGTGTGGTTTAGTGGCTGTGCTCAGATGCACAGGTTTAGGGTTCTTGTTCTGCTCCCTTGCTTCCTGGGGTGATTGAGAGTGAGCTTATGGAAAACAAATATCTAAAAAAATGGCAATAATTGCAGTGTGGTTAGACTATAATTATAGTAACTATTGTAATGGCGACATGTGTGGTGGTTGGTTTTGGCTTGGTTTTTTTTTAGAGGTGGTTTTGTTGTTCCTCTTTTCTCGGAGATTCACCTCCCCAGGCAAGCCGGGGTCACACAGGATCCAAATTATTTCCTCTTGGCTGTGTGGAAGGAGAAGAACCTCTTCTATTGCAGGCCAGCTGGACAGGGCTATAGATTTGTTCTGGAGCACTTGTGAAGCTGTTGTTCCTCAGTAAAGGATTTTTCTGGCCTATGGGCCTGCCCACATGCTAGGGAGGTCTGCAGGTATCTGATGAGATGAGGAGCTTCTGTATGTGTGTCTTCTCTACAGGATCTAAAGATGGTGATGCGAATCCAGGTGAAAAGCAACGAGGAGAGCAAGGCTCCTGGATTGTCACCATCTGATCTGAAACAACCCTCTGTGGCAGAAAATCCCCCGGCGCCAGAGAACCGCCACTCTACGGGGAGCAAACAGATGCAAATGCAAAGGTTGGTGACACAAAACTCCTTCTGTACTGGTAGTAAAAGTCCCCGCAGCTTGGGACTGTTGCTCACATCAGACATCCTCAGCACAAAGGGTTCTCCAGAGCTGTGCTTGGGGTGCACAGGAGAGGGGAGTCACTTGGAAAGGGCAGAGCTTCAGAGGATGGTGCGAACCTGCCTGTTCCGTGCAGGGAACAGTGGATAATTCCTGCAGGATGTTACTGGTGTTGCTGTAGTACCTGGGAGTCTAGTCAGGGACCAGCATCCTGTTGTACTGGATGCTCTACAGGCACAGGAGAAACTGTTTACTGGCTCAGCAGCACCCACAGAAGACCAGTTTGTTTTGCACGAGGAAGACAATGTCTTTCTGAGGCTGCAATTCATCAAAGTCTGGCCATAATCCAAAATCTGACTCTGAAAATAGCTCTTCCTCATTTAATTTATTTACCCCTGTCTGTGTCTAGGTTATATCTGCTCAGTTTACTGGAGCAAACAAGATTTAACTTCTATTTTATCTGTAGAGGAGACTTCTGGATTTCATTCTAAATTCAGCCTGATCCTACCCATTCTTCTCAGCCATTTTTATTTGTTCACTTAACCAATAATCTTTCCAGGTCAAAGATTGTGCTTTAAAGGGCAATGTCCTCCCCATAGTGGTTTGATGGATAACATCTGTGTGGACACACAGAATATTCTGCCTTTCTATGGGGAGGGACTTGTGTGGGGGTAACTGAAGGTGAGGGTTTTGATGGCAGAGCAGCCTTTCCTCAGCTGTGTAGAGCCTAGAGGGGATACAGCAAATGCAAATATTGGATTTGTTTGGCAACTGATTTCTGCAAGGGCAGAGATCACGATATGTTTGCTGTGCTTTTCTTTGCCTGGATCTATCATCAAGAAATTAGTGAGCAGCCGGAGGCTGTTATTTGCTCTGTGTGAGATTTGTGATAAGGAGAGCATAAACCAAGTTTCTCCAGAAGGTGTCAATGCCAAAACCAACACCAAACAGCAGCAGGGTACAAAAGAGGCTGTGCACCCAGTGCCAAGAACTGTTGCACTGGGTGGCTGAGACCAGTGGATTCCAGATGAGCCCTTGATGGCCAATTTGCATTTTGATGGCTTTATAATGGGGAAATCTGAGCCAAAGGCTGGGTTATGACTTATCTTACTGAAAGTTCTGTGCAGTGGTAGTTAAATTAGGACAAACTTCTGCATGCGTTGGAGGTTTCTTTCCCCTCTGCTTGCCATTACGAAATTACATTATGAAATATCTCTTGATACGCTGAGGCAGGGGGGGTTCTGTTTTGTTTGGTACCCTTGTCACAGCTGGAAAGACATAGTGAACAAAGTGAACACCCAGATGGACGAAGAACAAGTGCCCAGTTACCCAAAGAACCTTCATTTTGATCCCAAGCCGGGGCAAGAGATGCAGAACAGCAGCCCCCAGCCACCCCACCAGAAGAGAGGGGAAGAGCATCAAACAGCCCATCAGGGCAGCAAGAAGGAAAGGACAGATGATGAGGAACTCGAAATGGGTACGGTTTCCCTAATCTTATGCAGTACACAACTAATTTATTGCTGATCAAGGTGGGGAGCAAGAAAAGCTTTCTGCTTGTGTTAAAGAAAAACCTTACAGCTCTTGAAAAATTGTTGTGCTTTTGTTGCCCTCGGTTGTATGTCATTCAGTAAGTGATGGACGTGCTCCAACATGTGTTTATGCCCCAGCCTTGGGGACAAGGAAGCAGTTTGGGCAGCTGGAGGAGTGGAGTGGAGGGCAGCTTTGCCCTGAACTCCTGCAAATGACGTTGAAGGAGGATTCCTCTGAAAATATATGTACATTGTCTGCTTCAAGCTGCAGGCAGGTCGAGATGACTTTCTGCTTGGCATAGAGTTAATGCAGCTGCTCCCCACCAGTGGGAATCTTAACTGATGATACTGACTTTTGAGAGAGTACACTGATAACTGTCCCTTTTCCTTCCAGATGCAGGAGTGATTGAGAGAGAGGAGAATTTCCATTCTCGGAAAAAAGAGACTGTGGTCCAGGAACCACTGGTAAGTAACGCTGTCATCTGGATGCAGCCCTAGCCCTGGATAAGAATCCAGTTGTCCCATGTAAGTTGATGTTTTCCCAGAAGTTTCTGTAACACACAACTCCAAACTCCTTGTTTCTGGAGGGATTCAGAGGAATAACGAAGATGGGGTTTTGTTTTTAGAACCTCTGACATGCTTGGAGAGGTGTGGCTGAAGTGCCACAAGCCGGCACTTGCTGTGAAGACAGTAAGCCCTCTGTCTCCTAAGGCGCTGCCCTGCCTACTGTTCATAGGAGGCTTTTCTTGTCCAGATGCCAGATGATGCTGCAGATCCTGCCCAGGATCCCAATAACCAAGGTGAGGATGAGTTTGAGGAAGCTGAGCTGGAGAGACCTGACTTTGAAGAGAAGGCAGGAGATTTGGAGAAGTTCAAGGAGCCCAGCGTGCAAGAAGAGTCTAAGGAGAAGCCACTCAAGGTGACTGACCTGAGGACAACCAGCTGGGGAGAGATCTCCAGCTGAGGATGAGGGGAGGCAGAGAGCTTAAGGACTCAAAGGAACACATTATGCTTCTGGATGGATCCGTAATCCCACTGCAAGGATGTGGCAGGCAGGAGAAACATCTGAGGATCGGTGGGTCGGTCAGTACCAGAACTAGTTCTGGCCCTGTGCTGGTTGAAGTCAACCCTGGCATGTGCAGCACCTACGTGGCTGGAGAGACCTTGAACAGGAGATGGCTCCTGTGCTGTATCTTGTCAAGCACTTGAAACACCAAAACCAGAGATAATAATACGGATTTAATGCTTGGGGTCTGGTCAGTGCAGCCGTCGCTGTTCCTGGGCTGGGTGTGCAGCAGGAATGACACGCGAGAGCTTTGCCTCCTGCTTGCAGATGGAATCCATTTATTTTGCAAAGTGCTTCTTGCTGTCTGAAGCCAGCCTCTGCATCAGGGAAATGTTAACTTGTTTTGACAAGCAGCTTGAGTGGTGCTTGTTTTAAAAAGGAGTGTTTTATCTGTCAGGCTCTAAAATCATGATTAATAGCGAGGTTTAAAAAAAATAAATCCACGCCAATAAAATCAAAGAAGAAAGAGGTGCTGGCACCAACAGAGCAACATCTCCTTAAGATTAGTGAAAATGTGGAAAGAATTAGTGACATAAATACCTGTCTTTGAGATAGGGCTGTGCTGTGCTCCCTAAAGCTTTACCCTCAATAACATGTAGGCTCCCTGCAGTCCTGGGACTTGATGCAGCAGCAGCATGGAGTGTGGGTTGCCTCTGTCTCTCTGCCATCCCTGATGCCTCATCTGTAGCCCAGTCTTCCAGACATTGGGCTCTAATGCAAGAGAGCTGGATCCCTGGCAGGGAATGGAGGTAGTCTGGGACACTGTCAACAGTCTCGGACTTTTTCTCTGTTTTTCAGGATGCTGGCAGACCTGCCAAGCCCAGGGAAGACCCAATAGATGACTACCAAGACGATCAGGAGCAAGAAATTGTACGACACCAAGGTTCTTCCTCTTTCTCTCTCTGGTGTGGTGGTTACCTGGGTGTGTTGGTAGCAGGGAGATAAGTAGGACTCGGCTTTTAGGAAACCAGATGTGAGTGTCCTGGGTCCAGCCCATGTCTGGGGAGAACTACAGAGGGGTCTTTGGGTTCCAGGCAGCTGGTCAAACAAAAGTATGGGTGATAGAAGAATGTGACATCCCACTCCTGAGACAAGTGGTGGGAGGTGGTGGATTGGTTGGGTCACAGTTGCCAGGAAGCAGCTGCTCCTCTATTTGACTGAAAACTGGGATTATTGCTGCATCTCAGAGCCCCAGGGCTACAGTAGTCAGTGACAAGTTGGCGTTCCTCTAGGAGAAAGATTGGAGGCCACCAAGGATGGAGACCCTGAGTAATGGAGACCATCACCCTGGTGCCTTCCGGCTCATGTAGAGAGAAATGAAGGATTCTTTTCCAGTCTTGTTCATCCTCTCCTTGCCCTCAGTGAGAGGCTGCTGCTGCCTTTTTCTGCCATTTCAACGTGATTACTGACGAGCTGAGGGTCTGGGCTGCCTGCTGGGAATGAAGTGGTAGGGAAACAAGGGGTGGGCAGAGCAAGGTTGGTGTCAGGAGTTATCCTTGCCCTGTGTGTAGAACATATGTATATATATATATGTAACACAGCTATTCTCAGAAGCAGCACGGTTTGCTGCTAGTTTAGGATCTCCTTTTCCAGGCCTTGCTGATTTTCTGGGTTTTTTTTTTCCCCCTTCCTGGCTGTTCCCTCTGCGCCCAGGAGGATCATGGAGGTGAGGTGGATGACAACGATGACCTGGAACTTGTCCAAGAGCAGAAGGATCACGCAGGCGTGCAGGGCAATGGCAAGAAGGAGGACTACTACTGAAAGATGCTGAAGGAGAATGGAACACGCGAGGAACGAGGGGATGAGAACTCCTCCTGGGAACTGGCTCCTGATTGAACACTGCCCAGAACAAAGGCAGGAGGAGACAACTGTCCCCACAGGCACTGAGCACGGTGTTTGCAGACAGGCGTTACATCTGTGTGGGGGGGGCCGTTGCTGCCTCTGCGGTAAACAGCATGGAAGTGCTCTCAGACTATAGGAATGATTTTTATCCTGCTGCTTCTCTTAGAAGCATTTTTTGATTTATTGTGTTCTTTACCTTCCTGTTTTCCCTATCCCCTCCCGAGCTGGAGAGGTTTTTTTGTTGTTTTTTTTTTTTGTTGTTGTTGGGGTTTTTTTTAACCCCCTGGGCAGCAGAGGGGTGCTGAACTGATCCCTGGACTTGCTCAACTGGTTGCTAGTACAAAGGAATCTGTCTTCATAAAATATTTTGCTCAGTAGTGTTTCTTCAAAACATCCTTTGCTCCCATCGGAGTCAGGTGGAGAGGAGGTTGCCCTGCTCTTTGTCTGGAGTAACGCAAGGGTGATAGCCAACCTGGGCACCAGCAGAAACAACCGTGTGCGCATGAACGGCTGGATCCTCTCTCTGGTGCAGAGACCTTTCCCAGTGATGCAGAGTAACCCACTAAGGAGGAGCTCACTACAAAACTAAATGAGGTTTGAGATATCCAAAATGACATGAAGTGGTTAATGCTGCGTTAGTGCTTTATATTACCAAGCTTGCTGCATGATGTGATCCATCTCGGCCTCCACCGTCTGCTACAAATAGCACATTCAGAATAGATTAGCTGGAGCTGCAGTTCAGATGCATCCTGATCAAAAATGCCTCTGATTCTCTGCTGGGCTGGTGAGTTGTTGTTGTTTCATGGTTTAGCACAGGATCGATGACCAACACAGTCTGCGGCATGTGCTTCAAACCTGCATGCCCAAGCTGCCCCCGTGAGATATGGAGTTACAGCAATTTGTCTGCTGAATTTCATTCGCTCCTCTTCCTTCCCTGATTCTCTCAGGCTGTGACTGTCAGAGTGCTCGAGCTCAGACCTTACTGGAAATGATTCAAGTGCTGGAAATAGAACCCGAGTGGGGGTGAGGCTGCATGCTGATTCAGAGAGGCTGCAGGAGCTGAATTAGGAGGCAAGTTCTCTGCTTTTGCATGTCTAGGATGAGTAATCCTCAAAGTTATGACTTGGAGGGAACCGTAGCAACTCAGCCCTAAATGTAAAGCTCCCTATGAGCAGAATGCTTTAGCAACCATATGTTTTGTGCTGCCCTTAGCCGAGAGCTGAGCATCTCTGCTCTGGGGATTGTCTGCCCTGGCTGGGCCCAAGACTAAAATTAGCAGAATGTTGCATAAATCGTTAGCTGCGGGTGCTTAGTGCTTCCTCATCTGGCCTATAGCAAGTTGCCTCCATTTTAATACTGGTTCACTGTTGCCTCTAATTGGAGATGAAACAGGAGGCAATAAACCCAACGGAGGAGAACCAGAAAAGCAGAAAACCTGAGGTGTTGGGTCTGTCTGAAGGCCTGTAAAGCGATATATGGGATGTTACTCTTTTGATATGCTTTGCTTAAAGCAAATAGTGTTTTGCCTGAGCGGTGAACTGCTGAAGCAATGTACGTGGCAAGTCCAGGCTCAGCTTTATTGCAGACTGGGGCACAGAAGAAGCTTTTAAGAAACAGCTGGATTACTAAGAGAGCAAACAATGAGACAAAGTGTTTGTATGAAGCCAATGCTGGCAGACTGACCAAGCCAAAGCATGTGGGTTTTGCTTGTCTCTTGCATAAATAATTGTCTTTTGCTTAGAGACATGGTGCAAGGCCAAAGGACGTGGTGCAGGGTAAGGTGTAGTTAACCTGTAGTGCTGCTACAGATTTTTTTTGATGGGTTGCTCTTTATTTTCCTTCGGACTCCAGCAAGATGATGTTGATTAATTTCTGTAAACAAATATATTTCCGGGGTTCACAAGATGTCAAAGCATTAAGTGGTTTGGCTACATCTTTAGCCAGATGATGAGAATTAATAGCACATTCTCTGCCCTTACAAATAAAGGCATGGATGAGGAAAACATATGCCTATCCATTAGTTAAATGAAATCTCTGTTTAATGAAGCCTACTTCTCTGTAATCCACTTCTTACTTGGAAACCTGTTTAGGATTGTTAGGCTCATTCATTTACATGGGATTTTTCAGGGGTTAAAATGTGACAATCTAATAGGAGTTTAATGAGATGTTTTTCTCTCAGACATCAGTATATGCAACTATTTCAGTAGATGTGAACTGTTTGCATATCCCCAAACCAACCATGTCCTGCCCACCCACGTTTCTCAGAAAGGGCTGTCGGATCTTCAGTTTTCCATCCTGGCTGGAACTTCCACAGGTAAGTTCACCCCGGCCACCCAGAAGTGCCTTCAGCAGCACAGCACCTCCCGTTCTGTGATACCCAAGTGTTTTCCAAGGAGAGCAGCCATTACTACAACTTTAGCATCCTTTTCTATGCTGATCCTGTTTTTTTTTTCCATTGATTCCTATTGATATTGCTTGTTACCAAGAGAGAGTTCTGGCAACTTTCTCCAGGCTAGCAGGCACCCTCCCACCGACATTAAATTGGGTTTTAAACTAGATGGGGAAATAGCTTATGGAATAATACATATTGTGAAATTATGTTTAAAGAAACCACATACATAAAAGGCAAGTCTTGCAGAAAAAAAAAAATATTGCTCATGTTGTTGTTCAATGCATCAGAAAAACAAAACTATTTAAACAAGTTCCATGTTGCTGCAAATTCTACTTTGTATATATGTGGGTTATACCTTCAATGAAGTCCAAGGTGTATGATTTGGGTTTGGTTTTTTGTTTAGCTTATGAAAAAAAAGTAGGCTTCAGAATCTTATTTTTGTTATATATTAAACTTACATAAGACAATAAATACTTTTAAATAAACTTATGTGGTAATATGTGCATCTTGTATTTCCAAATAGGTAACACAGTAAACAAAAACTACACGATTTGGGCACGTTTCTGGGGTTTTTAACTGAGTAACATGATAATTGTTCTACTTTACAAGTTGAATATAAAAAAATGCTTATGTTCTGCTATAAAAACTGGAACAGCACATTGTGTAAAACCTTGTCCAAACACAAAGAAACGCCCATTTTTGTGTGGAATGAAATCTGCAGCTTAGAAAAAGCGGGACTTAAAGTTTTTTGGATTTTTTTTTCATTTTAACTGTTCAAAGCATCCTCAAAGCAGGTTGAGGACGCGGCCGCCCCCGCAGCGCAGGCACGGGGGGGTCGGGGCCGCCCGCTACTGCTCGGCCGCGGGTTCGCGTCCTGCGTGCGGCTGCCCAGCGCGGCGGGTGCTCCGCAGCCCAGCGAGAGTTAACGGCGGAGCCGCCTCTCCATTGGCGGCCGGCGGAGCGGCTGCGGTGCCCGCGTTTATAACCGCCGGCCGGGACGCCGCAGCCCCTCCGCCGGCACCGCGGGCTCGGCTCCATGCGGCGGCGGCCGGCATGCCCAGCCTGCTGCCGCCCTTCCTCGCCCTGCTCTGCTTCGGGCCGCCGGCGCCCGCCCTGAGGGCTCCGCGCCGGGTCGAGCCGAGGGTCGAGGCGGTGGCGGAGGAGCCGTGGTGCCCGTACAAGGTGGTGGCGGAGGGCGCGGCGAACGGGCGGCTCTGCTTCCGCACGCCGGCCCGCGGCTTCCAGTGCGCGGCTCGCTCCTGCCGCGCCCACCGCTCCCCGGGCGGCGCGTTCGTGGCCAACGTCCTGCGCAACGGCAGCGTGCTGCTGCAGTGGGGGCCGCCGCGCCCCTCCGCCGGCCTCCGCGGCTTCGCGCTCAACTGCTCCTGGGACGGCACCTACACGCGTTTCCCCTGCGACAGCGTGGAGCTGGGCGCCGCCTGTCGCGACTACCTGCTGCCCGAGGCGCACGGCAGCGTCCGCTACCGCCTGTGCCTGCAGCCGCGCTACGCGCCGCCGCGCCCCGCGCCGCCCGCGCAGTGCGTGGAGTTCCGCGTGGAACCGGCCGCCATGCGGGACATCGTCGTCGCCATGACGGCCGTGGGGGGCTCCATCTGCGTCATGCTCGTCTTCATCTGCCTCCTGGTCGCCTACATCACCGAGAACCTCATGAGCCCGGCCCTGGCCGCCCCGCGCCGCTCTTGAGCTCCCGCGCTGCCCGGGTGGGGAGGATGCTCCGGCCGCCGGCCCGGGATGCAGCGGCTGCCGGCAGCGCCGGTTCTGCCGGTTCTCTCGCCAGACCGCTTCTTGCAGCACCCGGCACCGTCTTTCTGGCTCTTTCAGGGGAGAGGTTTTCTCTTTTTCAGGTTTTCCAAACTGTTCTGGCAGCGGTTCAGCCTCGTTTGAAGCGTTGGGTGTCTTGGGTTTGCCTTTCCCAAACTTCCTAGAATTTTTTATTTTATTTTTCAGTATTTGGAGCTCTGCCTCCTAGGGTGGCTTTTCAGCGTGAGCCATACGTGGTTACTGAACTCATGGGATCTCTAGTGGATTAAAAGTAAATAATGGCAAAGGTCCACAAGTGCCAGAAAAATGTCTGTTTTTAAAAGCAAGCGACAGATCTTACAGAGGCCTGTTTGAGAAGACTCTCCAGAACACCCGTATTATAAGCCTATGCCTAAATCCTCTTGCTATTAGACGATGCTTGAATTTTTTCCTGAGGGGGAATGTTGTTTAAAGTCTGGGAGAACGGACCAGTGGAACCACAAGACCTGTAGCTAAGTGTGTGTTTGATCCAAAGCCCACCTAAATCTCGTGACTTAAGTGGGTTTTGTATCGTGCCTTATGCCGTTCACAGATTCTGGGACCCAGACTGGCCACTGTCCAAAACAACAGGGGTTTCCTGGGCCGCTCGGGTGACCATCAGCATCCTACGCAGGTTAAACTTGCTTTTTTCTCCCTTTAGTACTGTCATATCGGTAGTTTCCACAAAGAACAATGCTATAGAGACAAACTTAGTTTGAAAATTCCCTTTTGTTGTGCAAGTATGAACTGATCCTTCATTAAAAAATAAGTGCGATGTAAATGAGCACCACCACTGCCCTCTGAAATCCCATCCTTTAGGAATGCTGTGTGCAGCTACACGAAGGGAAATGCATCTTAAACACAGTTCACTAATGTTGTAGCCGAGTGTTTTGAGCATAGGAACACTCCTTGTAACTGCTCACTCAATGCTGTAGTAAGTCAGGTTTTAGCCATATTCTAGTATTAATTCTATTGTGCCTTAGTGCTGCAAATTTGTTCAGTTATATTGGTGTATCTGTCCTGTAGTCCTCATAGACAACTGTATCTTCCCTGGTGTTTTCCTCTCTGAAACTAGTGCTTGTTGCTTTGTTTGTTCAGTTGTTTGGTTGTTTTTTTTTTAAACAAACTTAGGTTGATCCTTACTTGAACTTTAGTATAGACACAAAATAGAGTCAGTTACCACCTGAGAGGTATTTACTTAGTGAACTAGTTCTTATTTAATGTTGTTTGTATCTAGTTGACTGCTGTAACAGAAACATCACTTTCTATCACTTAAACTGAGCACCTAAAGCAAAAGTAGGGGAACAGCTCTCCTGCAAAGGGGTATCGTGATTAAAATATGTCAGTGTCATTTGTGATCTGTTTGTGTAAATGTTTATCACTGATGAATGACCCAGATGTTTTTCTTTGTAGAAGTAGTTTGTGAAGTATAAACTTCTTAGTAGAGGGTAAATATAGAAAGTATATTGAATCCTTAATAAAATACAGTATTTGTACCAATCGTAATCCCTTCAATTATTTGAGAGTGGCTGAGAAACCGAAGGTCTGTATTTCATCAGGCAGAAATACCTTTTATTCTTGCTGTGTTTTCTTTCTCACGTGCAGCTGACTCTAAATTTAAGTGTTCTCTTTTGATCAACTCGCTATGTACCTGATTTCAGTGGCCTGACAGTATCTAGCACCGCAGCAACAGAAAGATGGTGTCATTCATTGCTACTGAAGGACAATGTCATAATTTTTCTTTTTTTTTAATCCCTAAGGAGATTGACTGCTTGAAGAAAAGGCAACCAGTTTTTAAGAACAGTAAGACAAGTTGTATCTAGTGGTTTAGTCCAGTGGATTTAAACACAGAGGAAATTTGGGTCAAAGGTCTTTTCAAGGTTTCCTGTCAGTGTTTCCCGTAGCCAGTTCTGCACAGGACTGTTGGAGTGGCACTGATTTTGTACATCTCTGTCAGCTTCTGTCAACCAGTGTTACTGTTTTGTTCTTCATCTCGTCGTGAATTGCCAGATGTGAAAATTAAATGTATAAATAATGAGCCTTGTACCACTTTGGCATTGACCTTAATAAATTAAGAGAATAATGAAAATAAAATGTCACAAATATTTAATGGTTCGAGATCTTGTTTGACTCAAAGTGAGCAAATGTGCCCAGTGACTGGTCATAATGATATTGATGAGAAAATGAACAGAGATTTATTCTCTCAATACTTGATTTTTGTTTACTAGAGGTTTAGACGATAGGGTTGAGGGGTAAGTCAGGTTGGAAAGGATCTCTGGAGGTTATCCCGTTCAAGCTGCCGTTCAGAGCAGCCAGCTGTGAGATCTCAGCGAGTTCCTCCCGGCTGTACCCAGTGTTGCCTTGAAAACCCCTGGGGACAGAGATTGCACAACCTCTCTGGACAAGCCGTTCTGCTGCCTGAACATGCTCATCCTGCCATCAGTAATTGTAAAAAAAAAAAAAAAAAAAAAAAAAGAATGGGCATTTCTA
>VWYH01000624.1:1898030-1920108 GCA_013399365.1 Pampusana beccarii | reverse complement strand
TAATTGAAAAAAAAAAAAAAGCTTGGGCTTATCAAGCAGGAGGTCACAGCACCTGGTACGAGGAGCTCGTGATCTACACATCCAACAGGAGGGGGAAAAGAGGCACAATACTCAGTTCACTTTGGCCTTTCAGGTATAGGAAACCAGCTGTGAAATTTTGTATGAAAACTCACCGAGCCAAAACTATTAATTCTGGTAGCCAAGTGTCTTTGGTTTTGAATATAAATGATCCCTATTTGACCTTTGAATGAGCTGCCCTGAGCTCCTAAATCCATCTTTGTCTACCAATTCAAGCAATTTCATGTGCAGCCAGCAGTGTTCATTGCGGTAACGCTGATGTAAGTCTGAGGAAACGGAGCACCCAATTTAATGTACAGTTTTGTGTGTGACGATCTTCAATAAGACATCTCTGTGGGTATTGATGGGATACAGTTACCTGCTAAAGCAGCACCTAGGAGATACGCTAGAGATATTATTTGTAGACATCTCACATCTTCATGCCTCTGTCTCTCTGGATTGCATTGCAACAGCGTGCTGGGCAGAGCGCAAAATACGTAGAACAAAAATGTCAATCCCAATGGAAAAAATTCTGTAGTTCTCTAAAGGGCTATTTGGATCACTTTGACTCCCCCAAGTTGTTGTGAGACTGCACAGTTAAAGAAACATTTATCCACTATTTGCAGTAATTCCCAAAACGTGCAGAGCACCTTGTGGAGTTATAATGAATCCTGGCCTGTCCGGGCAGCAATAAAGAAGAGGCAGTATGCTGATTTAGAACTGCCAAGAAGTTGGCTGTTGTGTACCTAATGCTTTGGGAAAAAGTGGAAATAGCTTCTAAGGCAACTATACATTCTCTGTATTACTAGACAAGTACCTGGGAATTAACCATACAGTACACGGTCCTGTGTTTATCTGGTCATTTCCAGGACAAATATCAAGCCATACCAATTTCTGCAAGAGTTAAAATGAAGAGTGATATACTTGTTAACAAGCTTTTTTTTTATTATTTTCCTTGCCCTGTGCTAAATATGAGGAAAATAACTGCTTAAATGTGAGCTGCTCAAGCTCAGCCTGACCCCAGCTTTAAATCTTCTGGAGGCGTTGGTGTGTACCTCAGGCAAAGAATCTCTCTTAATTCCATTACGACATTTTTTGTGGAAGACAAAAGGAAAGGCTGCTTGGCTTTATTTGGAGGTGCAAGTGGAAAACGGTTATTTTGCTTCCATGGAGATCTGGAGTTGAAGTTTTACAAGACTACAAACCGCTGCTCTATTTCACTGGTACGTTCCAAAAGAAAGGCGAGGAAGAGTGGGCTGGAAGGAGGAAAAGTGGCAGGTAACAGTCAACTGTGTCACATTCCTGTTAAAGGCTTAGGAATTACAGCAGCGATGCTTTAAGTGCAAGCAAAGGCCTGTGAGTCCTGGGACCGATGTGTAATTATCGTGGGTCTCTGTGTCCCAGATTTCTGCTCTATTGAAGTGAAAGTTTTCCTGGGATAAACGCAGCAGGAGATGGTTATTTTGGTTCTTGCTTTTGGAATATATATGTCCTAAATTCTTCTGCCCTCCGTAATCTCACATTTGCAAGCTTTGTGGTTTGAGTTGTTAATTCCAGCATACAGTAATATTAGAGGTATATCTGAAAAGTTCATCTTTGGAGCAAGGAGCAAGGTTTCTGGAAATGATTTTATAAAATAATAGTGGGCATCTTAAGGAAAAGCTCATTTGTAAATGTCCTACCAGATATTCTTTTCTTATACAGATTTTTCTGTTTTTTGGTCGAAAAAGCAGGGATTTTTTCAATTTTTCCATTTTTTCCTTTTCTCTGACCTTTCCTCCATGGCCCAGCTCAGTGGACACACTGCAATATTTGGCTGCCACCTAGTGCTGAGAATTAAGCTAGCCAGAAGACTGCTTTTCAGGGAAAAAATTGTCTTGAACCACATTCTTCTGAAGACAAATAGTGGAGTATGTGGCTTCCATTGCCAGTCAAATTATAAGGGTGTCACGTGAGGAAATAGGGTATATTTGGGAAGAAGATGGGAAGACCAAAGAGCCTACATTGTAAATTTGGAGTAATTTCTTTCTGGATGTTGGAAAATTGCCTGTATATTAAATAAGATAGAGTTGTCTGTCAGCTAAGGGGACGTGAAGCTGGGGTGGTTAGAATGTCTCACCTGTTGTGATCACAGCAAATTATTACATTTCTCTCTCTCTGTTTGGCACATGTAGATAAAACCTAAGAGCACATGGGTATGTGTACGTGTGCCTGAGACTCTTCAGAACTATTATTAATAAATAGAGAAGCTGCTGTTGCCTCTGCCGGGATCTTTGAGCTGTTACATTCGCCTCTGGAAGAGCCACTTGCTCGTACAGTAACAGTACAAGGCCATGGTTAGTTGTAAAAATGCTAACCCAGACGGGTATGTCATTGGACATTTTCCACATCCCTATGTTTAATTTACATGAGGGGTGTGAATGTTTATCCAGTAACATATTGTATACGTGTCCTTGTTTACAGCAAAGGAGAGCAGTACAAATACACACATTTAATGATTAATAGCAAAGCTGGGCCTTTACTCACAGATGCTCTGTTTCGCCCTCGGGTAGTTCCATTCAAGTACCTTTCTCTGCCTCACAGTTGCTCCTAACCTTGGAACCGCATAGCTGGAAAACATCTGGTAGGTGAATACTCCATCAGGCCAAAGTTTTATCATTTTATCTGAAAGGAGGTCGTAGCATGGAGGGTGCTGGTCTCTTCTCCCGAGTGGCAAGTGATAGGACGAGAGAAAATGGCCTCAAGGTGCGCTAGGGAAGGTTCAGATTGGATATTGAAAACAATTTATTCACGGAAAGGGTTGGAAAGTGTTGGAACAGGCTGCCCAGGGCAGTGGTGGAGTCACCATCCCTGGAGGGGTTGAACAGACACGGAGATGAGGTTCTCAGGGACACGCGTTGGTGCCAGGAGTGGGTTAAGGTTGGACTCAGTGATCTTGAGGGTCTCTTCCAACCCAAACGATTCTGTAATTCTATGATTCAAGAATCAGCGGCTGTGTGCTAATAGCAGGCTGTCCTGTAGGCCACCAGCAGCCGGGTCAGAAACCAGCCCTTCGCGCAGCGCTGTTTCCAGCCGCTTGCTCTGAAAACTGGGAAACAATGTTGGGTGGGAGGAAAAAAATTGTGCTCTGAGTCGCCAGGTGAACATCCCTGACTCTGCTGGTGGCTTTTCTCTCAGGAACCGGCTGAAAAGTCAGGTGGTAGTTTAGCAGCCCAAGCAATCAGCATGATACACAGGCGGGTTTTGTTGTTGTTGCTTTTTTTGGTTTTTTGGTAAAATCTTGAGCCCTTGGGGGTTGCGCTCGCCGGAGTTTATTTGAACAACTCTGGAGGCCTCAGAGTTTATTTGAACAACCTTGGGCCTGTCCATCTTATTGAGAAAACAGTGTGTACCTCAGGCAAAACATCTCTCTTAATTCCATTACGACATTTTTTGTGGAAGACAAAAGGAAAGGCTGCTTGGCTTTATTTGGAGGTGCAAGTGGAAAACGGTTATTTTGCTTCCATGGAGATCTGGAGTTGAAGTCTTACAAGACTACAAACCGCTGCTCTATTTCACTGGTACGTTCCAAAAGAAAGGCGAGGAAGAGTGGGCTGGAAGGAGGAAAAGTGGCAGGTAACAGTCAACTGTGTCACATTCCTGTTAAAGGCTTAGGAATTATAGCAGCGATGCTTTAAGTGCAAGCAAAGGCCTGCGAGTTCTGGGACCGATGTGTAATTATCGTGGGTCTCTGTGTCCCAGATTTCTGCTCTATTGAAGTGAAAGTTTTCCCGGGACAAACGCAGCAGGAGATGGTTATTTTGGTTCTTGCTTTTGGAATATATATGTCCTAAATTAGGAATTATAGCAGCGATGCTTGAAGTGCGATCTCCACAGGGAGGGCCAGGCCGCCCCGCTCTGGGGACCGGCCCCTCCTCAGGCGGGAGCCCGGGCCGAGAGGGCCGGGGCGGCCGCGGGGTCGGTCCCTCGGTCCGCGGTCGGTCTCTCGGTCCGGGGTCGGTCCCCTCGGTCCGGGGTCGGTCTCTCGGTCCTCGGCGGCTCCAGCTCCGTGGCCGCTCCGCCCCTGTCCCGCGGTGGGCGGCGGCCCCCGCCCCCGAGCCCGCCCCGCGGTTGCCGCGGCCCCGCTGACACGTCCCGGCCCCGCCCGCCGCCGGGCTCCCGCCGCCATTTTGTGCGAGCCG
This sequence comes from Pampusana beccarii, assembly GCA_013399365.1. Classification (NCBI taxonomy): domain Eukaryota; kingdom Metazoa; phylum Chordata; class Aves; order Columbiformes; family Columbidae; genus Pampusana; species Pampusana beccarii. The sequence goes on along the minus strand of VWYH01000624.1, from coordinate 1,915,870 downwards.
CGGGCCGGGGCCGAGCGGGTCCGGGAGCCGCGGGGAGGGAGCCGGGCTNGGTCCGGGGTCGGTCTCTCGGTCCTCGGCGGCTCCAGCTCCGTGGCCGCTCCGCCCCTGTCCCGCGGTGGGCGGCGGCCCCCGCCCCCGAGCCCGCCCCGCGGTTGCCGCGGCCCCGCTGACACGTCCCGGCCCCGCCCGCCGCCGGGCTCCCGCCGCCATTTTGTGCGAGCCGCGGGCCGGGGCCGAGCGGGTCCGGGAGCCGCGGGGAGGGAGCCGGGCTGTTCCCTGCCCTTCCCTTCCCTGCGCCGCCATGCCGTCCTCGCCGCTCCGCGTGGCCGTGGTGTGCTCCAGCAACCAGAACCGCAGCATGGAGGCGCACAACATCCTCAGGTAACCGGGGCCTGCACGACCCTTCGCCGGGCTCCGCCGCTGCGGCCTAGGCCGTGCGCCGCCCCTCCGGACCGCATCAGGGCTCCCCTTCCTCGGCCTGCCCGGGAGCTGGGCTCCGGGGGGCTGTCAGGGCAGCGGGGCCGTGCTCCAAGCGACCCCCGGTCCTGGGGGCTTCGTCCTGTTCCCGTCCCGCCGCCTCCGGCCTCTCCTCGGGCCGGGGCCGCTGGCGGGGCCTCCGGATCAAAACACGAGCTGGCGAATTCGACAGGCACCGAACAGCCCCCGGGCCTCGGCATCTCAACACTTAAACGCTGTGTTTATTTACTTATTTTACCCTTTAATACCTCTGAAGACTGGAGCTGCTGTATGCACTGAAAGGGAACCTTTCCCCATTGCGGGAAAACCGGACGAAGTGTTCGATTCAGAATGTTAAAAAATGCCTTAGGAATTTGTGAGGGTTCATCTCTTTAGCACTGCGAGTGTTTTCAGCTGGGTTCACAGGGAGATGGGAGGCTGCGATGGGCAGGAGGGACCTGATCTGGTGTTCCTGAGCCTTCCCTGGGCGCTGCCGGAACATCATAAGGGCTTTTAGTTGTTGTTATGCAAAGTAACATTCATATTGCTAGCACGGTAAGCCAAACAACTGTGTGTATGTTGTGTGCTACACCTGAATAAAAACAGCCTTGAAAGGAATAAATAATAAGCATCTGGTCAGGCAGCCATCTTACTGTGAGCAGGATGATGCTTCAGTGCTTAAACCTGGCTTAGGAATGTTACCTGGGGCAGTTCTATGAAAACATCCTGTTACCAGTAGCTGGTTGGGGGGCAGGACCTTATTCTTCTGTTGTTCTTCTGCTAATAATACTGGAACCGAGTTTTAGTGGAAACCCAAGCACTACAGACGCAGTTGAAGTCACTTCTGATGTTCAGCCGTTTGCTTCCTCTGTTTTTTCAGAAGAATTAAATCACTTCCGATGTGACTGATGTTCTTCTGGCAGGGAAATGTTTTTTTGAAAGTCTTTTCTTCCTTAAGATTTTAATTAAAAAATAACAAAACATAAGATACTTGGCAAATGTTTATTTTCAGCAGCATCCTAGGTAATTATAGCAAGAATCACAAAAATGGCCAGTTCTTCAATTTATAAAGAAAAATATCAGGCAAGCTGTGATTTTACTTTCCAAATATTAGGCCTACCTAGTGTCTACTAAAACTTGAACTTATTGGTATGATATTTCCTTTTAAAGCAAAAATGATCTTGCAGACATATCTGAATTTTCACTTCTGATGCACTTGTAAAATAGCAAATGTAGCCCTCTACGTGTAACATCCATGTGAAAAGTTCCATTTGCCTGGTAGGCTTTTGTTGGAAGTACTTGCAGTACTTCTTGCTTTTATCTTTCTTCTTAGTAGTTTATCCTTTTTAATGCACGAAATTATGAAGTGGTTTAAACAGGATTGATTTAACATCTTAGTGTACTTTTATTTTATAAAACCCTGGTGTGTTTTCTTTTAGACTCAGAAAAGCAGAATTGTGATACATACTTTCTTTGCACATTTGGGGGCTGGTTGTGGTGTTTGCTTGGCTTGTTCTTTCTTTCTTTCAACTTAATGCACCAGATAATGAGTGTGGGTTTTTTTGGACACTTATAAACTTCCTGTCCTTTTAGATTGGAGTGGTCCATTCCAAAAGGGTTTGCAGTGAGTCTCACTTACCAGCTTGAATTTCTCATTCATCCTTACTGTACTTGATATCTCTGTGCTGCCAGTTGTGCTTCTGGAAAAGAAATTATGCATTCGATCTTTTTTATAATCGATCTGCCAGTTTCTGGTGTTATCTTTGTTCTGTACAGTTTTATTTGTTTGTACTGTGCTTGCGTATTTTCCAACTAACCAGGTTTTAAACTTTTTGTTCTAATCTTCCAATGGAAGTCAGACTGAAGGTCTTCTGAAGTTTGTTAATAGAATAGTTACCATCATCATAGGGGTACGTTAAGACATTAAAGCGAAGGGGAAAGAGGAAAAGCAATAAGGATTATAGAGAAAGGCGTGATCCTTCCTTATAAGCTGCCGAACTGGATGTCTGTCTGCAGCCAGTCCCTAGGTCATAGTCTTACTCATCCTACATTTCTTGCTCTTACAAATATAATTGGCGTGTAGGTATTTTTTGTCCATAGACTATGCAGGCTTAGGCCATGGTTTTCCTTCAAACATAGAAGAGGAAGGTGGAAGGGTAACACTTCTCTTATTACCAAACTTTATTATACAGCAACTTTGACTTTTCCATTTGGATATATTGGTATGGCCTTTAAAATGAAGTTATTGTTTCAAACTCTCGCAGTGAATAGGAGGTGCTCTGGTAACTTCATATGTTCAGGCTCTTACAGTATAGATATCCTATCTTGGTTTCCTGAGTTCAGGGCCTCTGTTATTACTGATAATGAAAACTTGTAGGATACCGATATGCACTTAGGCTACATAAATGTTCCTTTGGTTTAGGAAACTGCTAAGGAATTGGTGTGAATGAGATCTCTTAGTGGCAGTAAACATTTAAATATTGAAACCCTAATAGCTGAAACTTAAATTTCACATTGATGTTATGATTTGTAGCTGCAGTGTCCAATTGCATGGATTTATTGAATTTGCTTTAATGTTTAGTAATACTTATTGACCACTGTAAGAAGAGGAGCTGTACTGTTAAGGGATTTTTCAGTTTACTGTAAGGTTTTAATGTAATAACCATGTGTGAGATCCCCAAATAACAAAGAGGAGAAAAATGAGGATAAATGTTCGTGTCTCTACATTATTTCTCCTCTCAGTGCCTTAAAACAAGTGGCAACAGCTCTGTCGTGCGTTAGTGCAATCCCGTGTTTATCTTGGCTTTCCGCAGCAGTTGTGTCCCAGATGAGAAGTGATATTTGCAGTGAGCTCTGAGATTCTTTGCAGGGAAATGCGATGACTGTTGCCAGGTTCTTCAGTCAAAGGTCTGTAAACTCATGGGCACATGATTAGTGCACGTGACCTCATTATAATGAGCTTTAGACTTAACCCGAGGTGAGCATACCTGCTGAAAATGAGACCTGTGCGCTGGCTTATATTTGCACTTGGTATATTGATAGTTTAGGTGCATTGGTCTGAATGGTATTCATAGCAACAGCTTCCTCAAATGTCATAACACTTACAGGTCTGTTAATGTTTCAGCTTCGCATCTTCAGAAATCAGTGCTAGGATAGTATATTAGTATATCTTACCCATTACTCTTTATGGTAAAGTTGAATCTCATTATTTTCCACCTTCTGGGTAGTTTTTCTAGGCCAGGAAATAATACTAGATGTACATAGTTTTGTAGAAAATGTTCATTGTTAAAAGGCTCTGCCACATTACAACACTTGATGACTCATTAAACTAGATCTGTCCAGCTGCTTAACAAAAGCAGGCTCTGTTCTGTAATGAGTGTGCAGGCGTTCTGTCCTCTCCCCTGCCCCAAGTGTTGCAAGAAATGTGTTGAAACATTTTCAGAATATTTCATAATCATACACCTGGTGCATAAATAGCATAAAAACTATGTACCCGGGCGACTTGGAGAGTCAAAGCATGAAATTCCTTGTGAGGCACAAATTTTTCATGTGTGGAACTTCAAATGAAGGTTTCTGGTTTGCTTTGTCCATCAGACCACCAGAGAACAATCTCTCTTTGATCCTGTTATTCAACAAATACATTGGAATGTTTCTTAGTATTATTGAAGGATTTGTTGAGGTTCAAGTAGGTTAATCAGAAGGAACATTCTGGCATTACCCCTGAAGACAAGCAGGCTCTTGCCTTTTTTTTTTTTTGTTTAATTGTAATTATTAAACAAGTAGTTGTTCATGAGAATGGAATGACGCTATTGCTGACTTACCTGAGAGTTTTAGATCCCAACCAGCAGAATAAGTGCCCCACTTCTGTAAAGGTAATTACACAGTATGAGAAAAGTGCTAGGCCCACAAATGTTTGTACTAGGCTAATTAGATTATACTAGAGGTAGTTTTGGCAACATACAGAGGAGAATAACTTAGTTAGCCCAGCAACTTCAGCAAGAATACATAAGTGTTGATCGGTTAGTATTGTTACTTGCTTGCTTGTATCAAGACAAAACCATCTTTGCCTATACTGTATCATCCAAGAGGGAATGTAGAACACATGCTTATTGCAAATCCAAGATGCCTGAAAGCACAAAAGTATTCAAAACACTATGTACCATAGTTCTAAGAAAATTTCATATAAAATGTAGTCTTTCCTTTAGAAATGATGTGTGAGTTTTGATTGTAGCTGCGAGGAAATACATGTGTTGGGTATGCTTGGAAATCTAGTTGGTAAGAGTTGCCCAAGTCTTTGGTTGTGATTTAGCTGATGGCTAAGAGGTGTTTTTAAAATTCACTATATATTCATAACGTTGGTGTTTAAAGTCCATCCAGTCTAATTACCCTTTTTCCCCTGTTCCCTCTTGTCTTTCAGCAAACGAGGATTCAGTGTCCGATCCTTTGGAACAGGGACTCATGTGAAACTGCCAGGACCAGCACCGGACAAGCCGAATGTTTATGATTTCAAAACAACATATGATCAGATGTACAATGATCTGCTTAGGAAAGACAAAGAACTGTATCCCTGTGGCATGGCCTTTTTAAAAAAATCCAATATGGTTCATCCTTGCAAGGTGTAATTCGTTATTTGGCATCATGCATTGGGAATATATAGTTGCTTGACTGGCGGTCTTAAAATGTTTTAGGCTTTATAGGAGGTTTTTTTACAATGGGCCTCCAGTGCTCCCTTGTAAATCACTATTGAGTTACAATGCACACATTCAAAATGCTCTTTTGTAGTATGTGAACATGTTTTGCTCTTGAGTGAAAGCACATTAATACTATCACAGATTATCACATTACCTCCACTGCACTGTGGGATCATATTTTCTCAGTGCAAAGACTGTCCTGATCACGGATACGTGAAGAGCGACCACCTCGACATTAATGTTGTATTTAGCTCAGACAAACGGACAGGTAAGGCTTACAGTATACTTTCTCTGGGAGAGAGGATACCTTTCATTAAAGAGCTCACCCTTCTCACTGAGAATTTCTTGATACCTGATTTGCTCTGTGCACCGGAAAAAAAAATCCCGTAGCGTATTATAAATCATAGAATTGTAGAATCATTTAGGTTGGAAAAGACCTTTAAGATCATCGAGTCCAACTGCAAAAGAATGGACATAGGAGAGCCCAATGACATATTTAATGCTGGAGAGCAGAGTTGATCAGGGTTGTGTACACTACTTAAAACCATGACCCATGTCAAACTCCATGATTTTAGAACAGGTAGGTTTTGAGGGTAAAGACTTATACAGTAACCAAAACCAGACCTACTCTTGTCAGAGTTGTGGAGTAGTTTTTTGTGAACCAAGGTCAGGGGGCTCTTAGGTTTTTTGGGTGAGCATTACTTCATAGAGGTGATGGACAATCCAACGTTACCTGCTGAAGGGTGACAGGGCTGCTCATCTGACGGGCTTGGAGTGTAATTGGCATGGGAAAACAGAAGGTGTGGTTCTTCCTCTGATTTAGCTGCTTGTTCTGTTCCCCAGCCTTGCTTTCATCAGCTAAGCTACTGTCATCTGTAACTTTTCCGTGTGGTTTGGAATAGGATATCTGGGTGACAACTGTCTGCTTCTTCCCATATTCCCCTGATGGGACAGCTGAAGTTTGCTTGGCCTTCAGTGCTGCAGCACCTGGCAGCACTGTTCTTCCCCCAGCCATGTGTGCTAGATCTTCGGCGACATTGTGTCTGTAAGGGATTTGCAATGTTCTCTGGCCAGCCAAGTGAATGACCGCCGCTTCAGAAAGCAGTAGTGTTAAACAGAAATGCATCTCTGCAGTGCTGGACATCAGGCAGAACAAGGTTACATATGTGTTAGAGTGAAAAGATCCATTGAAACTCTCTTACTCACTTGTGGAAAGGAGGGAGAACTATCAAACCCCACACTGCGGAGACTAAAAGAACCCTTATTGTGGTTAATTAGTGAAATACAGAGCACAAGCTCACATACCTCAAAGACATATGTTGAATTTCAGAAGCACAGGAATAGGGGATTAGTGGGGCCAAGCATACAGATTCAGCTGAGTGGGTGGTTGCAGTGTATATGAAATGGAAGTACTTCAAAGTCTTTGACGATGTGGTAGTTAAACCTTAAAATAAGTATCCCATCTGTGATTCCATTTTTAGAATATTGCATTTAAATTCCCTGAGTCCTAGTAGAGGACTCTGACAAAACCATTTGATGGATTGTTTCGTTCCCTTTCTCAACACTGACATATCTGACCCTCAGATGGAAGACACCTAATGGTTTCCATGGACAGGCTTTTTTACGAGGATTTTTAAGCAGTCTACCTCTACTCCACCAGCTTGGCCTACTGCTCGTTTTCCTACTTTTTTTAGCCCTGCTTTTAATTTGACCTGCTCTCTAACTGTAGATAGGATTCCAGCTTTAGCTCCATAGTTATATGATATAAAATTGGGGGTGGGCAGAACATGTCTGCAAGAAGTTACTAAAAGTGCGTCAGGTAAAAAGGAAAATATTTTAAAAATGAAGAAGCGAAACTGGCTTGGTACATCTCATTCGAAGACTTAAGGATTCTTTTCTGTCAAAAAGAAGTAGAAGGAAAAATGCAGAAGGTAAGAGAATAAGGTGGCCCTTGTTACCATTTTCCACTGGTCGAATTCCTTATGCTCTTAGAGTATGTCAGAGATTGTGCAGGCATGTACTTCAGCATTGGCAGAATTATTTGGATCACGGTGTTTTGTGAAGGCCAGCATATATCCTGTATATTTCAAATACCGTTGTTCTGGCACTTGGGGATCCAATAGTTTCACCAATGGGCCAGTGTATTAAACAGAATTTAGCAGTGCAAATTAGAAGTTGAGCATGGGAATGGCAGGAGAGGTGTGTGACAGTTTCTGTCTCACTAGAAACAAGGTGGCTGACCAGCTGTATTTATAAAATCCCACTCAATAGAACAGTTGCTGGCATGGAATCCTTTTTGGAAGGTTTTGTTCCTGTATGCTGCTAGTGTACATGCAAGTGTCTGAAGGGCTTCATGTGGCAGACAGAGCTCTGTCAGCCCTGAGAAATTAATCTATGTGAGAGCTCTTTTCAAAAAAATTCTGTAATAAACAACTGAAAGTCAGCAAAAGAAGGAATCTATTATAGATAGAAATACGCATTTAGATGCTTTCTCTTCCCAAGTGTGATGCTGCTGTTTTTTGGGATGCTTAATTTTGACTTATTTGATACAAGGTAGTGAAAGTAGTGTTAAAATCTGAAGTAGTATTAATTACTGAAGTCTCAGTTTTCAAGATGTGTGAAAGAAATTCAGACTTTGTCCCATAGGCCTCTAATTGGCATAGCAGAGATACCATTTGGGGGGAAAAAAAACGCCAAAGTGGTGAAAGTACTCTATTTTCAGGAGGTGGTAAGTTGGGATGGGGTTGGGGGAGAGAAGGTGTTTTACCTTTGGTGCCCAGTGGTAGACTTGGAAATCTTTGATATCTTTAGAATTTCGTGCAAGAATAGAGACCGAGCGTGAGAAGAGCTTATTGTGAGAAGTGTTTGCCCAGGGTACGCAGGTTGTGTGTATGTAAACTTTGCAAAATTGGCTGTTAATCAGCCTCTGCATTAACCACATTCCTCTGTTTTTCAATGTTGTTTTCATAGCGTTGTGCTCGGGACCGTTTGCTGCAGAGCTCAGCCAGCGCGTTTCCTGCTCTGCACGCTGCTGTTTCAAAGTGGTCCTGCTGTCTTGATGAATACGTTTGCAGGTTTCCCAAATGCGTTAAATTAAATGGCTTAATTGATTTAAGTTTTGTAATACTTCCATTTTACTTTATGTGAGTTACCCTATCCAGCCGTGACTCTATTTAGTTGAAAATTACCTTTGCTTTCTACAGTACAAAGCCATGACAACAACGGAAACCACTTTGAAAACAGTTGTTGCAGATGCTGTTTCTCCGAGATATTAAGTGACTAATATTGACACACACACAACTTACTGGTTTTAAATACATGTATATCTTCATCAATACATTATTATGGGTTATCCTTAAGTAAGTGGAGAGAATGCAGAGTCAGTAACAACAGAAATAGCTGGGTATAGGTATCTCCATAAGAGTGAGCAACAATGCTTTGTCTATTGGAAAAACTCAACTTGTATCGCAAGATCTCCTTTTGATATTGAGTCTTTCTATTCCTCAGTTGCTGTGCATAAATTTCATTATCTTGTGGATCTGTTTAGCATAGTTACTGCAATAAAGATGATATCTGAATTGGACTCATGTAAAAATGTGATGGATTTACTCTACCAATAGTTTGCAGTAGGTGAAGGCCTCTTAGAGAAACGTGTGCGTGTTTTATTGGCTTTCTAAGTGTGGTAGTGTCAAGGCTGCGGCCAGAAAACAGCACAGTGTGGAAAGCCAGGTGAAAATTTGGTGAGAACCTACTGAAAAAAGCAAGCAGAGATGCGTAGGGTAGGGAGCGCGGAGTAGAAATCTGTTGGAAGGGAAGGAGAGCAGAGTCCGACTTGAATGATTCCACATCTGGTGGTACAGTGGGAACCATTAATAAGCTGTAAGATCTTTGCATTCGCCTGAGCTCATGAAGAGGAAGAAGCTGGGTTATGATTATGCACTGAAAACAGTCATGCAGATCACATCCCCCAGCTTGCTGAAAGGATGGGATGCTGCTGCTTTTTTCCCAGGTGGAAAAAAATTTCAGACAACCGAATATGAAAAGTGTCGCGAATCTCAACTGCTTATTTCAATCTCCTTTTATAGGCAGATGGACCCTTGGAAAAAAAAAAATAGCTCTAAGTTGGCAGCAGAAAGCTCGACTGTGTGAAGCAGCAAGCTTGCCTGTGTGGGTTTGGTGAATATGCGTAATTTGGGCTCCACACTCAGTCAGGAAAGCTAGGGGACAGATGCCAGCAACATTTCATCCTAGAAAGGGAAAAAAAAAATCAACTTTGGGCTATAAAGGACAATTGAATTATATAGGGAGAAATCTTTCAGGAAAGAAGAGTGGAAAAAGGCTTGGGAGTGACTTGAAGGAAAATGCAGTACAAGTCAGTTGGCTGAGAGAATTGACGATATATATTTGCAATAACACCTTATTCGGTTTGCGATTCAAAATTGAAATTTTCTGTAGACAAGTAGCTAAAGTGAGATGATGGAAACACATAAGAGAGATGAACGTCTTTTCCATGTACGGTAGACTCTTATAGGTAGAAAAATGGGTTTCACTTTTAATGTAGCTTAAACACTTGAAAGACTGAAAAGCTTTGGAGGCCGTTTGCTTGAGAACCACTCAAGAACACTCTGAAGCCGGTAGGTGAGCAGGTGTAGGTCCGGCTGCCAAGGGCAGCTGCAGAAAGGCAGACGAAGTTGTTGGTCTTTTGGTATGAAAGGTGAGGACTGTTCTCTGAAAATAAGGTATCTGTTAGGTGTGTATATGACCATTTCAACAAGAAAATATGCCAAGACGACCTCTTAACTTATTTGCTGCTAATGATGGAATTTGTTGTTTTTTTTTTTTTCTGAGAATCTTTCTGTTATCTGGAGAAATTATAGACTCTTACCCTTACTGCTGTTTTAATTTAAAAATATATACTTGTAAGGCCCAAAGTACTGCTGCTTCAAAGCAAGGAAGAGATGCTTCAGTTTCCAGACCTTCTCAATTCAAACCTTTCCTGGTATTCCTAATTTACCCATCAAACTTTGGTTTTAGTCAAGTGAGCAGATTTCTGTGGCAGTCAGTCCTGTGTGCTTATAACGAAGCTGCACGTCCCCAAAGGCTGAGAAGACGGTGAGATTACTGAATCCTGTCTGAAAGGGGGATACAGGATGTAAATTGGAGCCTCAGGGTTACTGTAGCAGCATAAAAATAGCTACCAAGCTGCAGAACAGATTCACACGGCGACTGAAGTTCTGACAGGCACACAGGCAGTGTTGTTCTTCATTCCCATTTATATGCCTTGGGATATTTTTAAGGTATGATGCTTCTGTGGTTTATTTAATTTTCTTTGGGATTTCGGTTGCACAAACCTGAGGCCCGAGTGGGACATCGTGCAGATGTGCGGTTGACACTGGAAACGCCATGTAATTGACTTTGAGGATGGAGGCCCCTGGAGTGAGGGGCAGTGACTGCAGTGAATGTAGGACATTCTGCTCACGCAAACCGCCAAGTCTGTGTGTTCTGAGCATTCTGGATATAAAAATAGTTGCCCAAGAAAAGTCCTCCCGAGGAACTCGGTTCTTATGAGGGCCTTTTAAAGCTGTCTGCCATTGTACTAATGAAAACCAGGAATTGCATGAATGGGGGATCATGCTGCCACCTTAGGAATCTGTTTAGTGCTCACTAATCTTTGTATTTGCAGACAGAAATAATCTTCTTTTAAATATAGTAATGATTTAACTTGTGCTGGTCATTTGCTCAAAAAACGTGACTTTTCTTAAAGTAAAGGTACTTAACTCGAGCAACTTCAGATACACACAGAATGGGATTTTACACATGTTGGACAGAAATAAGAGAATCAAGCCACGACCAGAAAGATTCCAGAACTGCAAAGATGTTTTTGATTTGATCCTAACGTGTGAAGAAAGAGTCTATGATCAAGTAGTAGAAGGTAAGGACCTTGAACTGATAAATGAAGTTAAATTGAGTGCTTTTTATTTCTCCCACCTGAAGTCTTTCACAAATCTGGAATCATCTCTGTCTCCTCTGACTGTTGCTGCTGAAACAGCAGCAAGAACAAGAGCTCACAGTCCATTGACTTAGACTTCATATTCCAGAGAAGCGATGACTGAATACTTATTTCTAAAAGATGTTGGTGTTGGTAGCTACACAGAATGTGTGTGTATAGCAACTTTAAGGCTGACATAAGGATATAGCAAGCATTCGGAGAAACTCAAATACATGTTTGGTTTGAAAATGCTCATGGGTATAGAAAACTAGCAAGTTATATGTGATGAGCATTTTTTCACCCTGGGTTGATAGTGAAACACAGTTTAAGCTGTCTTCCTTATGAGACTAACCTTGTCTGCGGAAGACTTCTGAGTCCTACCAAGTTTATCCACGCTAGATACCTCCTGTCCAGGTGGCAAAACTCAACAAGAGCATAGTTAACACTGCAGACCTGCTATGGCTTTGCCCATGAATGAGTCAAAGTGGGAGATGCCAGAAGAATCTCAGTTGGGGATTGGGTTCTGTGTGAACACAGTGCAGCAAGTGTGATGCAAACCCCTGAACGTGCCCTGACCCGAGCCCTGCTCCCTCTGGAAGTGCTGGGTATAGCTGTATGCAAGCTTTAAGGTGCTGCCTTTACATGGAAAGAGCAGCCAACAAAATTAGTATCATACACATAATTTAAAAGGCTGTTGCCTTGCCTTTTGAGTCCTCAGTGGTCACGGCACAAGCAGCACAGAGCACAATACATTTGGGCTTTTGCAAGCTGAGCAGTTTGTGTTCTGAATGTTTAAGCGGAGCGTTTGAAATGTATCGGTAAGTTCTGAGAGCAGCTGCCCTGGTGCTTGAATGGATCTGTCACAAGAAAGTGGCTTTCACTGGAATGTTTTAAATGGGTATCCTGAGGAAGGCAGGCGAAGAGCAACCGCTTTCTAATTTTCCAGTTGTGGAATTTTCCAGTTCCAATCTCTTCCCGCTTCATGGTAATGCCTCTCATAGTTGATCAGTGAAAGGATGAAGGTTGAGTGCCACCAAATGGCTTGAGATAGGAAAGCTGAAATTTTAAGATTGAGGCCTTGACAGGTTTGCCAAAATGAAGTTGCAGAATAGGGTTAGGAGAGAACAAGTTGTAGCTTAAAAACTGTACTAGGAAGGTTATGTTATAGAGGCACAACAATAATACATGGGTGGATTAGCAAGGAAAGGGTCTCTTATTTCTCCCCGTTCACCTCTTGTTAATAAGCAGAACACATGAAAGCTAGAATTTTCTGATGTGGCTATCAGTACTTGTAGGAGTTCCCTTTGCAGTTTGATTTTCGGAGTGTTGGAGGTACTGAGCTTTTTTAAAAGACAGGCAATTAAAACTCTCCAGGTGAGGAAGCCCAGAATCATTCTTGACTCTTGAGACTCTCAGTGTTGGTCTCTAAAGACTGTCAGGGTGAGGTGAGCAGTGACTGCTCTTGACCAGGGCAAATAAACTCCCATGACCCTTCCACAAAACTGAATTCCTTTGTTTCCAAAATCCATCTCTCATTTTTTAAATAAGAGGGACTATGTTTAAGACAAGATTAAACAGTTTTCTGAAAACAAGTTTGGAGAAGGCAGAAGTGGACAACGGCTGTGTATTTTTTAGAATCTTTTGAATACTCTGTATAAAATATTACACCATTCCATCCAAAGTTTTGCTGTTATGTGTGTTTTGTTTTCAACTAGATTTAAATTCCAGAGAACAGGAGACGTGTCAGCCAGTACACGTGATCAACGTGGACATTCAGGATAACCACGAGGAGGCAACTCTGGGCGCTTTCCTCATCTGCGAGCTCTGCCAGTGTGTGAGTACCGGGGCTCCTTGACCCAGCACAGGGCTCGGGCTTTGCTTGGGACTCCTTAAAAGCATTGCACATTGCAAAAGTTCAAGTAAAATCCACATCTAGACTTAAGTTTCCAAATTCTTGGGGTTATCTTTGGAGCTGTTGTGCAAACAGATGAATTGTGACAGAGTTCACGGTTTCCAAAGTGGGCTCTGTGCACATATCCAAAACCCAAGTGTTGACAGCCATTGCACATGCTCAAAATGCTGTTTATGGCAAAAACCTCCATTTCAAAAGCAGTTGTAATATTTGTGTTCTGGATCCCAATGTGTTTGAAAAACATTGGATGTAGGGGTGTCTCATAGTACCATCCTGTTGTGTGGAAGAACTAACGGGTACCTCTGTCATCCACATTCAGGGGCTCTGGAAGTAAAACTGAAATAAGCTGCACTTGAAACAGTTGACCTAACTGTCAAGGATTTGTGTCCTTTCACAAATTGAGGAGTTCACCTATTCCAGAGTGGCAACAGGCTTTTCTTTACTCCAGCCTGTGTGATCTGTTCTAGTCTTAAATCCTTTCCAGGTGCAAAAAGCCGAAGAGGGTTCAAGGACTTAGAACTGTAGCCATCTCCTGAGTGCCTGTAGCTGTTCTGAAGCACTGAATTGTTACAGTTTTCTAAACTACATCATATCCTTGGAGTCTGGTTGCTTAGTATTTTTTCTCTTATAGATACAGCACACAGAAGACATGGAAAATGAAATAGATGAGCTGTTACAGGAATTTGAAGAGAAAAGTGGAAGGACTTTTCTTCATACTGTCTGCTTTTATTAAAGCACATCTGTCTCTTAGGCCTTAATACAGATGAGGGAAGCATGTGTTTAAAGTTCTGATTATACTGTATTTTCCTGGAAAATGAGTATTGGGTTTTTTTTTTCTTTTTGTTTAAAAACTCTTTTCAGTGTCTTTTTGTTTTGTTTCAGGTATTCTGTCACAGGTAGGCAGAGATACTGGTTGGGTTTGTACATATGAGATGATTAAAAGTATACACAAAGGCCACCTATTTAAAAATGAAAATCAAGATTTTCTTTAAATCCTACTTTAATTATTTACAAGTAGGGTTTTAATAATTAAGAGAATGTTTCTTGAATATAAGTTTATAATGTATTTTTCCAGCTTACAAATTTATTTTATTTCAGTTGTGCTTTTTTTTTTAATTATAATGTGACAGAATGGCTGAACTACATGAGGATGTGAATGGAACAATGAAAAACGAGTATCTGTATATTATTAGGTATAAAGTTGGAAGCATCCAATAAAAATGAAAAACCTGTAAGTTTGTCTGTTTTCTAAATAGAAGCTAAGGAAGTGCAGCTGCTCTGAGAGGGCAAACACAGTGTCTGGAGTGGGACATGAACGGTCGTTCATCCAGAGGCTCTTGGAGAGGTGGGGACAACAACAACGTCTTGAGAGGAATCCAGAGACCCCAACTGTGCCCCTTGTTTGGAGAGGCTGTGGATTTGGGCAGCTCGTAATGATTAAATGGCATCTGCTCCACACCTGAGAACTGCAAGTCTGTATCTGATAATATTTCTTTGCAGTTGCAAGTGTTGAAGTCGGAGTCAGGCCCCCAAAGAAGCCCTGAAGCGCTCTGCTCCTGGGTTCTGGGGTTGGATGTGGTTTCGGCTGTCTTGTGTGAAAACGTAGACCTGTGCCAGCTCGATCTGTGTCCTGGACGGTGTCCAAATGGGTCATTGCATCACACTCGGGTCCCGGGAATGTTTAATATCCCTGAATTACCTGTGCTGCCTTTTCTTATCCGTTAAAAATACCTAAAGCAAAAATGTTGTGGAGAATGAATGAATAGATCAGAACCGTTAGGGGATGGGGAGTTCAAGCAGCAGCGGTGATAAGGTTTGCAGAGTTTGTTTCCTGATGGGCTTGTCCTGTCCCATGGAGCTTTGGAGCCTCGGTATTTGAAGGAATTCCTTCAGCCTCCTCCACTTCTGCTGTTTTCTGTCTGATCCCAGCGCTTGTTACCATGGGGATATTTACAGCCAAAGGAAGAGGATGATTCTGCAAGGACTGAACTGCTTTAGCTCATCTATTTAAAAAGACATTTCAAGCAAGCACGGTACTGAGTATTTTGAGTAGAGTTTTCCCCTGTGCAGTTTCAGTGCTGAAGTCTGCTCTGCAGAAGGGTGAAACCTGGAGAGTGTTTGAAAATGTTTTTGACTTTCAACTTAATTCATCGTAAGTAGAACTCTCTGTTGGTGTTGTACAGCAAGGCAGTAAAAACCCAAACAGGATGTTTTAACCTGTATTGTGTGTGTGTGTAGATCTATAGAAGTGTCCTTTTCAAACTTTTCATGTGCGCAATTGGCAGAGAATTCTGGTTGCTGTAGTGCTAAGTGTGGATGAATTGGTAGAACTTCACCACATCTCTTCAACTGAAATGAGAAGCCTTGGTCTAAAATGGTATAAACATAGTACAGCAGATGTTACTGAATTCTTCTTTCCATCGCCAACATTCTATTCATAAGCAAAAGCAACAGTGGGAGCTGTTGTTTATTTATCTACCAGTATGTGGAAGGATGTTTGACTGGGTGGATGACTGACCTGGATGGACAGGCAAGTATCCAGAGTTATCTTCATTTCAAAGTTTTTGAGGTTTCTGTGAGCAAAACTTGTTCCTCAGCTCAAGCCGTGCTTACTCTGACACGTAACTTCTTTAACGTACAGGTTGGTGAAAAATGTATGCATTTGTGTGTTTGTTTCCATATGCTTCATTTGCTTTGAAATCCACAGTGAAGCTCAGTTTATACAGGAGTTTTATGGGGTCCTAGTCTTGATTGAGATATACATATATTTGTATAGGCATATATGTATATAGATATAAAATAAACTCTGACTAAACACAAGGTCAAAGTTATTTTCTATGCCAAAAAGAAATGTCAAGAGCAGCTGTGGTTTAGAGATGGGAGGTGTGTGCTCCCTTGGAGAGGAGAGCAGAGGGAGGCGGCTCCTGCAAACAGGGCTTGGGACACAATAATATTTCTGGCTGAGGCTGTGTACTCGAAAAAGGATACTAAGTGGTTCCTATACAGAACTCTCTGGTCTTTTTCACCATGTCCATTTGCAGCCCTGCGAGCTGTTGGATTTAGCGAATCCTGGGCAGCGCCAACGGGTGCAAGATGGGGAAGGCTGGGGGGTCAGAAACATGGGCTGATGGCAAAACTTCAGTTACGCAAAATCCCTTGAGCCTCATCTTCAAATTGTCTGTGGTTTTATTTGGCTGTGGCTTTAAAAATGCATCTGTTTTCTACAACTGGCAGAGTCCCTAGCTGCATTATCTCTGCATTACTTGTATGGAGGTCTGCGTGTGGATGGTAGAAACCACCTCCTGGCTCAACGGGAGGAGAAACGGGCTCAGGGGTGTTGGGGGAACCCGGTGGGTTGGGCAGGATCGCGGCACAGGCGCCTTCCCGGCCTTGCTGCTCTTGCCTTAGCAAATGTTTCATGGGTGTGGTTTAATTTAAAAAAACCCAAACCCTGCAATGCAATCTGTGCTCTAATTTGAGGACACCATTTAGTGATTTTAATTGTGTGACAGTATTTTGGTATTTTCGATACCCAGTAGTAGGTTAATGACTGTTCCTTGAAGAGTGGAGTTTATATAACACAAGTCATTACATAAGGAGGCTGATTGTGGCCTGAGGAACACAGGGAAAACAAATATGCAAGAATGCAAAACCCAGAGCAAGCAAGCTCTGTTTTGACGGCCCTGAGATGCCTGAAAAATAGATGATAGGTTGTGTTCCAGCAAGGTGAAGGTAACCTTGAGGAAGGCTGAGGATTTGGAGGTGAAACCGCTGCCCGATGTAACCACCACCAACAACCTGTGTGTGATCTGTTCCTCCACATCGCAGGGTTTGCATTAAAGAGAACAACAAACAAACAAGCAAAAAGTTGCTGGCTGGTCACTTTCTTTTATTTTCCCAGAAGCTCCTAAACACGGCCCGAGTTGGACTGGCCCAACCGCCCGGTGAAATAAAACCGTGGCAGAACCCGAAGCACGACCTTTCGCTTGGACCTTATCTCAGGTTTGATAGACGGGATGAAGTTGTAGGGGGGTAATTTCGCTTCTGCCACAAAAATGAGTGCGTCCCCTGTGTCTGCATCACTTGGGGTGCCGAGATCCTTGGTGGAGGTGGGAATTACTCCCAGTTCTGTTGCAAACACCCTCAAAGAAGAGTCGGGGACCCCCGGCTGCCTTTGGGTGCCCCTTCGGGCAACCTCCCCGGGCCGAGTGGGGGCACAGGCCTGGAGACCCCCCCGGAGGGGCCGTGGTTTTGGGAAGGAGGGAGGTGCCGCGGGAAGCGCGGGGGCGCGGCGGAGTTCGGGGCTCCCAGGCCCCCCCAGCAGTGCCGGCCCGTGGTCCCTCCGGGGTGCGAGGAAGACGGGGCCGAGCCCGGGCGGGAGGAAGGGCGGGGTGAGGATGGCGTGTGGGATTCGAAATGCGGCCAAGCGCCGCTGCCGCCGGGGTTTCGCTGGGGAAAAGCGTGCGGCTGCGAGGCGGGAGAAGCCCCGCAAGGGCAGGTCCGCAGAGCTGTCGCTGCTGCTGCTGTCGCTCGCAATGAGCCGCTCCCGGAGCAGCGCCTCCCCACGTAGGTAAATGCCCGGGCTGGGGAGGGGGCGGCCGGCTCTGCCTGGGCGCATCTCCCCGCTGCATCCCGCATCCCTCCCCCCGGGCCCGGGAGGGGCTGGGCCGGGGGCTCCCAGCAGCGGGGACACGCAGCCCCGAGCCGGGAGGGTGGGTTATTATTAGGGGGGTGGTGGTTTGGGGTTTAGGCTATTTTTTTTTTTTTTTTTTTTGCACCCAGGGGGAGGGGG
>VWYH01000624.1:1772560-1897970 GCA_013399365.1 Pampusana beccarii | reverse complement strand
GTCCTAGAAAAATAAAAAAGTAAAACGGGGAGGGCTCGGGAGCCCGCGGCAGCCCCGGCCCGGGGCAGCGGGGGAGTGCGCGGGGGGCGCCCCGCCGCCCCTTCGCCCCCCGCCGCACCGCAGCGAGCGGGGCCGAGCGCGATGCGCCCCGGGCTGGGCTCTGCGGAATAGCGCGGCCGCCGCTCGCCGTCCGCGGGCTGGGGGCGGACGGACCCGACCGCTGGCAATTCCCTCTTGATGTCCATGAATGCAAACACCATGATTTTCATGATCCTGGGCGCCTCTATCGTTATGGTAAGAGATTTTGCTTATCTCCCTCCCCTCCATTCCCCCCTCCCCCCCGCGCTGTCCCTTCGCCTGTGCACCTCTGTGCGTGTGTGCATGTGTGTGTGCCCCATTAAACACCCCAGATTATTTTATTTATGACTGCTTCAGTCTTTGGCAATCAAACTAGAGTCAATGTTTTATTCCATCATCCAGAGTTGACCAGATGCCTTGGTTATGGGCTCTTACAGGCAATAGCTTGCTTGATGGACATGAATGCGTTGTTGGACAGATTTCACAATTACATCTTACCGCATCTGCGAGGGGAAGACCGAGTTTGTCACTGCAACTGTGGCAGGTAAGTTACCTGCAGCGGCTCGCTCTCCTGCCCCCCAGCCCCTTCCCACCCCCTCTTTGAAGGCACAGCGAGGCGGTGGCCAGCGGCCGCCTGCTGCTGGCTGGACTCCCATGTTTGCATTCTGGCTGTGTCTCACCTTCCTCAGCAGCTCCTGCATGAACACAGGTTGGATTTTTTGTATTTTTTTTCTTTTTTCCCCGGAAGAAGAGTTTTCTGTGGGCCTGGAAGCCCGTTTTCCTTTGTGTCCGTGCTTGTGTATATGCATCTGTGAGCCCTGGGAAAGTGAGTAACTTTCATTTAGACGCTTGTCATTTTGCCTTTGTTGTCACTGGGCTGTGTTGTTTCTCAGGGTGTTTGTGGTCTGGCTGTTGCGGTTGGTGGTTTTTAAATGGAACGGGGTTTGGAGAACCGAGCGGATCTGTGCCCAGGAAGGAGTGTTGCTGTCTAGGACAGTGTCACTTTGAGGCTTTGTAATCTTTGATCAGCTTTTAATTCTCTGTGGCTTTTCTCCTGAGAGTCGTAATGATTCTGGACAGAGCACACCGAGGTCTGTGCTTTTCTGGAGCGTTTAATAACCTGAGAGCATCGGGATGGATTCTGTGCAAGGAGTAATGTCTGTGCTGTGTACAAGTTTATGAGTGGACAAATACCTGCCTCTCTCCACGGCTGTTTGGCAAGGGTGCTTAATTCTCCTAAACAGCGTAGCACTTCTTGTGCTGTGTGTCATCGCTGAGGTGCTCAACTTTGGCTGTTTTAGAGCCTGGGGACCGAGTTGTGGGGAGTTGGATTTCTCTCTTCTCCACGGGACTGTTGTTTGGGATCCTGCTCCCACGCTCCTTGAGGCCTCAGTCCCCCTGTGCCGGGTCACTCGCTGCCTGCTGGAGAGTTTCTTGCCTGGGGGGGAGTAAAGGAGCCTGAGGCTGTGCCAGCCCAAGGCCGGCCTGGGGGAGCCCTCCCCTGCCACAGCCAACACTACCATGGAGCTTTGCTGCTCTTGGAGCTGCCTCTGGAACCAGCCGCGTCCCGTGTCCCAGGTGTCACATCCCTCTGGCGTCCCTGACGTGGAAGTGAAGCTGGAACTGGGATGTGCATCGTTTAATGAAGGGAAACGGCTCTGCCCTTCCGCTCTGCTTCACTCCCTGAAGGCCATCGGTGCCTTTCTCCCCAGGGTTCCTCCCCAGGCTCCCATCCAGAACAGCACAGAAGGCACAAGCAGCATCTCTAGGGTCAAATGCAGCCAGGCCCTGAGTGATCTAGTGAGCAAACCCTAAATACCAATACCCAGCTCCTTGGGCAGCTCTGCCTTAGGGCCAGTTGGGAACGCTGTGGATAAGAAATGTCCAGTGTCTTTGAGTTCTTTTCTGGCAAGGACTGTCTTTTTCTTAGGTAATTTTTTAAGCCTTCTTGGTGCTTTTCTCTAGTTTAGAGTTTTCTTCTGCCTCTTCAACCTGTTTTTCTTTTTACTTGTCACAGCTGTGTTCAGCAGTGCTGCAAATTGGCTACTGGTAATAGACTTGAACATCATCTGGAGCAACTGGGGAGCATCAGTTCTCACAGGTGGTGTTAGTGGAATGTCTCTTCTGCCCAAGACTGAGGAGGTGGCAGGCGCACTGCTCTCTCCTCTGTGTGTCTGCAGAGATGCTGTTGAGGCAGGTAAATTAGCCACAGCACTCTCCCCAGACATAGTTAGCTCATTTATTAGAAAGTGCCCAAAAGAGCTTCCAAACTGTCCAGCGTGGACCTGAGGTTTACCAGTTGCCTTAGGTATGTAGAAGTGATGGCTCCTGTCAACAGAAACAGCGCAATGATGTCCACTCCTGGGCATGGGCTCTTGTTGGGCATGAGCATCATTTCCGACGTGTTGATGCTCTGAGGTAGGAGACGCTTGCACGAAGCATCCCTGTGCAATGGGACTTTGTGTGGCCTCATGCTCAGGTTTGGTCTGTGATCCCTGCCTGCTCTGACCCGCTGCCCGATCGCTGCCGTTTTGAGTTTTCTCATTTAAAAGGCAGGTGATGCTGAACGTACTTTGTTCCTTCTGTCAGGTTTAGTGCACAGAGCACGAGCCATACGCAGTTCTGCCTTGCGCTGGGCAAGGATGCGACCTGGAGCAACGGTACCAGGGACTGATAAAGGCCTCTTAATTTACCAGTAACCAAAGGGAGTCCTTGGAGGAGGGAACTGGCTGCAGTTCAGTGTGTTGCAGGGGGAAAAGAGCAAAATGAGTAAATGTTGCAGGAACGGAATGAGGAATTAGAATAAATGAAGATTGTTGGAGCATCTCGCTGGACACAGGAGAACGGAGAAGGTGCTCGTGGAGGTTCTGCTGTGCGGTTTTCCACACCTGCCCGTGGCTGCGGGGCCTGGACCCCACGGCTGACCGGCTGCGTGGGGCTGGGGGTGATGCTGCCTGGGGCACCTGTGCAACCGTGCAAAGAAACAGGCGGTCAAGGCTGACACATATTTGCTGTCTTTTAAGTGGAAACGTCCACTGAGCCGCTGTTTTCAGTTTGAGTGAGCCTGGGTTGGATGGTGCCATTGCCACAGGAGCGGTCCAGCTCCGGGACCTGAGATGGGTTGTGCTCTGGCTGTGGGTGGGAGCAGATGTCCTCATCTATGGTAGGATGAGGGGTGATGGTTTTAAACTAAAGGAGGGAGATTCAGGCTGGACGTGAGGAGGAAATTGTTGTCCCTGAGGGTGGTGAGAGCCTGGCCCAGGTTCCCAGAGAGGTGGTGGCTGAACCATCCCTGGAGACATCCCAGGCCAGGCTGGACGGGGCTCTGAGCAACCTGAGCTGGTGAAGATGTCCCTGTCATGGCAGGGGGGGCACTGGGGGAGCTGGGAAGGTCCCTTCAACCCAAACCATGCTGTGATTCTGTGATCTGTGCAGCGGGGTGTTGCTGTCAGGCTGGACAGGTGTGTTCCCGCTCGGCTGCCCTCCCGGCAGCACCACAGCCAAGGAGAGAAACCTGTTGGAACCCCTGAGGCCAAAGCGCAGCTGTTCGGGGGGAAAACAGTCCTGGCGGTTGCTTGGGAAGGGAATCTGATGTCATGATGGCGTGTGGAGCGAGAGCATCAGCAGAGAGACAGGGCTGGCCCTGGCACCTGGTGCTGCTGCTGAGCCTGCAGACGCCTGGGCTGGCGGCGGCCGCTCCTCTCCCAACACCTGCCTCCCCGCTGGAGGGAGAAGGGGTGACAGCCACTTCTAGCACCCTCTGTCCTCAGCATGTGGAGGTGTTCAGGCTGTTAAAACCGCTGTGTCCCGGCACGCAGGCAGCCCAGGCTCTCTGCTCCCACCTCCTCGGGACAGAGCTGTCCCCAGCAGAGAGCGGGGCCATGCCGGGCTGCAGGAGTGTGGCACAGCCCGAGCGGCTCCGGCCCAGCCAGGAAAGGGTCCTGTCGGGAAGCAGAGCGCTGGCAGCAGATCAGGAGCTGGGTGATGTCATGCGAAAGGAAAAACACCAAAGGGCGTCCGTGGGAGCAGGGCGAGTTGGAGAGAACAGGTGACACCTGCGTGGAGCAAGGACCCCTCAAAACATCCCGGGGGCCTTGGAAGTTCCCTGTCTGGGAAAGGCCAGGCACCTCGGGAGCTCCGGCATGTATTCTCCTTGCCACTGACCTTCTGAGTGACCTTGGGTAGGTCTTTCCCTGCCAGGCAAAGCCTCTCTCCATGAGCGGGGTTGGAAAAGCCTGAGTCTCAGTCTTACCAAAATGCCTATACACAGCAGCAGAGCAGCGTGGCCAACCCTCAGGTCACCTCCTTCTGCCCAGCGGACACTTCAACCCTGCTTTCTGGGCCTGATCCCATCTCAGGCTGTGTTGGCATCTCCTGAGCACCGAGACCCTGCGGTGCCACCGGCTGCTCCCCAGGGCTGCTGCAGCGTGGAGGGTCCCGGGGAGACGTTTCCACCTGTGCAGCGGTGCCGTCCACACGCTCTGCAGCCTGGCAGTGCTGGCAATGGCTCTGGGAGGTGCTGGGCTGTTTGTTGTGTTTGCAGAGAGGCTGCAAGGTCAGACGGGGATGCAGGACAGAGGCTCTTTGCCTCCCTCTCGCTCTGCTTGCAGCCCCGTGTCTTGGGGTGTCCAGGAGGGCAGGATAAGCCATGTCCCCCCAAATCCTGCTGGAGCTGGGGAACGGGTCAGTCCAGCCGGGTTGTGGCAGCTGCAACGTGAGCCTGAGAGATGTGACACGTCTGCCACCGACAGACGGACACCTCGGGAGGGAGCCAAGCTGAGCCAGAGCAGCAGCGATGCCTGCGGCCCCGGCAGCGCGGGGGAGCGGAGGGTGTAGAGGCAGTGACGGGCTCTTTGCATTTAAAACAAGGAATCAGCGGTGCTTTTTGCAAGGCTCCGGTGCTGTGTGTCGGCTGCAGCAGCCAGTGCACACGCAAGGTCACTGGAAGGGACAATAGCGCTTTGGGCAGCTCCGTGGTGAGACTTGCCAGCCGTGCTGGCCACAGCTCCGCTCCGCTCGCCCCGGGAGGGAGGAGAGGAGGTTTTCCCCCTTTGTCACAAAGTCTGGGAGAGGGGACAGGGCTGCTCCAGCTCGAGCACACGTGCACAGACACAAACACCGCGCTCCTTCTGCCCAGCAGCTTCCGTCTCTCACCCGAGCCAGGTGCTGTCTGGCTGGGGACAGCTCAGCAAATCCGACCTCGCGTCAGGAGAGCAGCTGCCGGCACGGCGCACAGAAGGGAGCTGCAGACACCAGAGGGGGGTCGGGCCCTTCCTGCCGCCCCCAAGGTGCCGCTCAGCCCAGCGGTGGCCAAAGGGACGGGGAGAGCTGGAGGAGATCCCGCTGCAGTGTGCAGAGTCAGCTGTGCCCAGGAGAGGGACCAGAGGTGACCGCGTCCCTTCCCGCGATGTCCCGCAAGCAGAGAAGGAGCGCGGTGGAGAAAAGCAGACTGTGCGGTGGGAAAAACATCTTGTGAAGGATGGGGGGAGCGTGTCCCGTGTTCCTGCAGTGCTGCGTGTGTGTGTGCAAATGCAAGTGCTGCACGCACATCTCTGCTTGAGCACCGGGGGAGTTTGGCAGTGGGAGGACTGTACCCCAGGACTCTCTTCAGGTGCAGAGCTGAGCCCTCCCATAAAAACCACCTCATGGGTGGAGAGAGCTCTGCACTCAGGTCCTAGGAACGGGTCTGTCCTTGATGGGCCTGGGAGGTTTTGCTTCTCTCAGCCCCGGAGGTGGCTGCGGGTTAGTGATGCTCTGCATGGGGAGGCTTTAGGTAGAACATCTGGTTCTCTGCTCCTGCTGAGGCAACTCAAGCTCTCGATCATTTCAAGGAGTTGAGGCTTCTGGAGGTGCTTGTGGACTCAGCCCTTAGGCTGTTTCTGTACTACAAGAAACAAAAGAGAGCAAGTTAAGGACCTGCCGGGTGTCGCTGACAGTGGCTGGGGACGCGTGGCACATGGGATGTGTGTCAGATTTGCCTTTTCCCCTTCTGCAGAGCTGCTCGGCTGCTTCCCACCCCCTGTGCCACGGCACCAGGTTGTGTCCCAGCCCTACGTGCCTCGATCTGCCGGGAGCTGGTGCCTCCGGTGCAGGTGCCTCCATTAAGCCGTGTCTGAGATTAGGGCTGTTTTCAGTAGGTTCCTTTGAGTGGAGGTTTGTTTGCGTAAATATTTGGACGTTTCTCAGGCGTGATTATTGAGCAACCTGCGCTTCATGCATATTCAGAGGCCTCCGGCGATTGCGTCCTCGCCTGCGTGCGGGAGCAGGGTCGGGTCTGTGGGGTGGGAGGGATGTGAGTGTGGGGGATGCTGTGCGGGTGGGTGATGCTGGGGAGAACCCGCAAAACCGTGTCCTGGCCGTGAGCTGGGAGCACTGGGGATGCACCCGTGGGGAGCCCAAACCACCCCAGTAAGAACCTGAGATGGTTGGGGAGCTCGCGTGACTTTTCCAGGAGCGGCGCGCTGCGGGGTCCCTGCCATCTGCTGCCCCAGGATGATGAATTCACCGCGTGCTTCCAAGTGCTTCCTCCATGGCTGTAAACATCTCACAGGGGAACGCTACGGTTCTCCTGGCTGCCGGGCTTTGAACAATGTGGTCCTTCAAACACGGGAGTAACAGCTGAAATGTTTCACGTAGGCGAGGTGGACTTGGTTAATGGTTGGACCAATGATCTGAAAGGTCTTTTCCAACCAAAAAAATTCTGTTTTTTTTCTGCGAGACGGGACATGAAGCAGAACAGCTCGGGGAAGCGCTGTGAAGCTGCTGGTGCTGCCCGGCAGAGGGGTTTGTAACCCCCACGAGAAGGATGCTGCGATTGCACTCGCAGGGCTGCGTTCTCAGTTCTCACACTGTGTGTACTCACAGCAGCAAAGTGTTATTAACCTCTGCCCGCGAACACGAATGCTGTGGTGCCCTTTATGTCTCTGGAGGAGTGACCCCTCCAACCTCATGCTGTCCTTAATATTATCTTCTGTTTTACAGATGACGAACTTAGGCACAGAGAGCCCCAGTGTCAGGGATGCAACACGAGTTCCAGGCGTGGGTTTGGGTTTTTCTCCTTTTCTATCTTGCTCTCTTGCCAATTCCTCCACTAACAAAAGCACAAAAAGCCAAGACAGCACTTCTGCTCCTGGGGATGTTGGTAGAAACTTGATGGAGTTGTGTTAAATCAGCCCCTGGCCACAAGAGCAGGCACTGGATGGGAAAAAAAACGCACTTTGCTCTTCTCTACTGATGCTTTTCCCCGTTTCTGTTCCCCGCAACAGGCATCACGTCCATTATGTTATTCCATATGACGGTGACCAGTCGGTGGTGGACTCCTCGGAGAATTACTTTGTGACTGACAATGTAACCAAGCAAGAGATCGATCTGATGCTGGGACTTTTGCTGGGCTTTTGTATAAGCTGGTTTCTGGTGTGGATGGACGGGGTTCTCCACTACGCGGTGCGGGCCTGGAGAACCAGCCGACGGTATGGTAAGTGCAGCCCCGCAGGCTCCCTCGTATCTTTAGAAAAGCAGGAATATTTACGTGGAAATAGCCGAGGATCCTCGCCTTGAGGGCTTTGCTTTGGGAAGCATCAAGGACGTTGTGCAAAGGGCTGGTGGAGAAAAGCGACATCTTCCCCCGTAGCCAAGCTGATAGGTGGGGGTTGTGTCTCTGCACATGTGGGTGGAATATCTCCCAGGCCACACAAAACTCCCCTGGAATCTGGATTTTTCTGTGCGTGGTGTTTGCAGCCGGGCACACGCAGCAGCCTCGTGTTTGCACGAGCCCGTGACAGCGCAGTGGCAACGACAGACGTTTCTGTGTCGTGTCAGCTGAGGTTCTCCCCTCCTCGTTGCTCTTCCAGATGTGTCGATTTTTTTTCCAGAGGTGCCATCAGCCCCACAGGGCCAAGTGTTAGCTGTACTGGTTAGTTGTTGGACCAGCTGACTTAGCAACCTGAACCAACATAACCAACAGATGCTCTTCAGAGGCCCCGCTGCCCGTCTTTGCTCTCACAGCATGGACGTCCCATGGACTTTAATTGTCGGAGGGGAAAAAAGACAGAAAAGCTATTCAAATAGTGAATTACTTGAAATTTCATAGTACTACTTACAAATCTCACCCTCTCCAACTCCGACAGTGTCTGTTAAATCACCTGTCAGAAATTCTAACCAGGGAAGCAGACTCTCTCTTTCTAAAAACTTGGCTCAAAATGATATTAATTTTTCATTAGTCTCCCCAAGCCCCCGGCAGCCTGCTGGGGCAGTTTTGAACCAGGGCTCTCTCGAGGCCGCATTGCTTCCATTTCCAGGCAAATTGTCACATTTTCCACTGAGACGGAAGGGACGGAGCCAATGTGGGGGCCGTGGCACCCGGTTTTGCTCAGTTCCCATCACGCTGGTGAATTCAGCGGGGCTGGGCTGAGATGCTGTAGTGAGAGCAGCAATATTGCTCTTCCGAGCTCTTGCCTCTCGTTACAGACCTACAGACATGCTATCGCCATCTGACCTACCTCCTTGTGATTGAATGCTGCGTAGATTTTTATTTTTAGTAACACAGGGTAGTGCTAGTAATTAATTTAGTATTTAAGCTGAACTATCTTTTTTTCCTTTCTTTTTTTTTTTTTTCTCTCCCTGTGTGTGCATATTCGAAGGCTTTAAGAAGGGGGTGGCCAATATACTGTGCAAAATAATGAATGTTGAGCTTTTATGTATTTCCTCTTCATTCAAATCAACTATGCAAATGTAGTCATTTTAAAGGCAATAAGCATTCACCTATTTCTTCATTGAATGAGTACCTAGGCTGAAATTTCCTTCTAAAGATAGAAGCAGTGCCTGTGGCTGTGAGGGGCGGGGGGTTATACAAAATACTGCACTGGAACAGAGTGTAGAGCCCTCCCTGAAAGACAAGAGCACCACTTAGCAATGACTCAATGTCACATTGTGGCCTGATCAGCTTCAATTTTGGTCTGTTAGAATAACCTATAGCTCCTTCCCGATGGAAGAGATTTCTTAAAATAGAAAATATTCTATGGGAACTCAGGCATCAAGTTGCGCTTCGTAGTAGCCGCAGTGCTGGTCAGAGCAGGCACGTACCAATAATCGCAATAGTTCAACTTCACACAGTCTATATTTCTCTGGGAGTTTCAAATTGTCCTTGGTGGGGCCGGGCTGTGTGTATTTCGCTGTGGAATGACCCAAAGCTCTCAGAAAAGCGAATGGCAGCCAAAACGTTGCTACAGGGGAAGGTTCGTGGGCTGAGCCTGGTTTCTGTGGAGCAGGGCTGGGCAAGGCAGGAGAACATCACCACGCCTGGAATCCCTCACCTTCCTTCTCCTTTCTGCCTTCCAGACAATTCCTGGTCGTGGATTCCCAAATTTTGTAACTTGAAGGAGTTCAGGAAACGTCACCACAGGCAGTACGAGGAGGCGACCGGGAACATGGTGCACATCAAACAGAAGCTGTACCATAACGGGCACCCGAGCCCACGGCACCTCTGAGGATCGTCCTCCCGGCCAGAGACTGCAGTGAGCTCTTCAGAAACAGGACTTTGCTGTTCTGCCGGGGGAGCAGCTCCGGGTTGCTCCTCTGCGGAAACCAGCCGAGGACACGGTTTTATTTCCCCAGCCGTGTGTCCCTGCGGCACACCACCATGCACAACTAAGCCAGTCCTGGATGCTACGCAGCCAAGACATTGCACTGTGTTCCACATTTTATTGTCAGACTTGTGTACATATGTAAAAAGCAGACAAAAACAAAAACAAAAACAAAAAAAAAAGAGAAAAGAGATTTGCATTATACTTTCCGTCCCCGTTTCCCGGCATTCACGCTGTCCTGCACATCCAGCTACCCTGTGGGGAATGTTGGCCACGGGTATGGAGGCGGGACAACATGAAGAAGATGCAGAATTTATCATCCAAGAGCTCGAGCCCCCCGTTTCTTTGGTCCCTCGGCTTGGTTTTGCTCCGCTCTGTTCCTCCTGTTTCTCGACCGGCTTGGCCGGGCGCAGGTTTGGATGGGGACTGCCTGCACGGGGCTGGAGGCACAGCAGCCCCTCTGCTTTGGTTCGTGGGTTTTGGGAGTTCCTGTGGGGGAAGGAAGTCCTGGGAATATATAACGGATTTGTTCTTTGTGTTGCTATACACTGAAACCTGCCTTAAGCAATCCAGGAGATCTTTGTACCGGGGGAGCAGTACTATAAGGTATGAGTTTGTTTAATGGGGCTGGGGCTGACTGGTTTACCCCGCTTTTATACTGGTGGTACCTCACTGGTGTCAGTGCTGTTAACTCTTCTCTAATGGAGAGGGGCTGCTCCTGATGTGTGGGCAGAAGTGGATTGAGTTGAATAGCGTTGGAGCTGATTTGTACCCTGATCCTACCCCTCTGCTCATAAACACTCCCCACTCC
The DNA here is from genome assembly GCA_013399365.1 of Pampusana beccarii. Classification (NCBI taxonomy): domain Eukaryota; kingdom Metazoa; phylum Chordata; class Aves; order Columbiformes; family Columbidae; genus Pampusana; species Pampusana beccarii. Next base: position 1,887,500 of record VWYH01000624.1, on the reverse strand, counting down.
TTGCTGGGGAGAAATGAGCTGCTCTCCCCACTTTTCTTAGTGAGGGAGCCTGAGCCCCCGGTTAATACCACCCCAGAAACACTGACGATGCATCGAGCGGGTCCTGTTAATGTTCTCATTCCTCCCGCACGAGAACATCCACCTCTTTTCTCATGTTACCGCTCCAAGCTGAAATAGCACGTCACTGGGCTTGGCTCGAGGAACATGGCGAGACGTGGGCCTGAAGCCAAACTCATCCACAGATCCAGCGTCCCAAGAACGGGTTGAATCAAAGTACGAGGATGCTCTAACGTGGTTTTGCCTTTGCTTCCCCTGGTCGCAGCTTAGGTGTGGGTTTTGAGGCAGCTGTCAAGTGTCTGGAACCAACCTGCACAGGCAGAGACCTCTGGTACTTCCAGAAATAGCTGGAGGAATATTGTTTGATGGAGCGCCGAGGCAGCGGGGTGGTGTCTGGTTCCTGGAGCAGTCGTGTTCTGCTGGGGCAGAGCAGCAAACGCGCCCAGACCGCGTTGCTGTGCAGATGCTGAGCAGCTGCAGTGGGAAAAGAGAGGTTCTTATTGAGCGGAATAAGGGAGGGAGATGCTAGCCCCAGGAATTTAAGGTAATAGCCCTGAATCCCCATCATTTCTCCTTCATTCCTCATTTGGTATTGAGTGGGCTTGTGCTTAAGTGGGGGAAACATCCAGAACAAGCAGATGATGAATATTATCAGAAACTGCTGATTTCTTCTATGGATTCCTTGACTCTGTCAATGGCCTCCTACGGTTTGATTGCGATGTCTGTGAAGGGAAAAGGACACCATGACTCCTTGCTCCAGCTTCTGCGTATTTTTAACTTTTTTTTCCTTGTTTCCTTGCCCGGGATCAGTTCAGTTATGTACAATCCCCGAAACTGGCCACGAGCCCAATATCCCTGTTCTCTGCCATTCCCACCTTTGCTAGCCTCTTATCTTTGAGCCCCAGTTTCAGTCTGGACCTAAACAATTGCCCGGTCTGTACTTACGTCTGTCTGCACCACTGTCTGTCATTCAGGACTCCCCATGGCTGTAATGCCTGCAGCCACCTGTGAGTATCTAATGAGTAGAAGAGGCAGCTGGTTCCCGAGCGCTGCAAAGCGCCGGTACCAGCGTCTCATCGCCCCGGCAGTCCCTGCCGTTCTCTGCGCGACATCGTGTCCCCGGCCCATCCCCTCCGCCGGTTCTGCTCAAGGTGTGAGCCGTCCCAATGCCGCCCCACTTCGTGCTCTCTCGTCCCAGTGCGGCCGCTCCTGTTGTTTGCAGCTCGGGTCTCTGTAAAGTCCGCCCTTGCACCGTCGTCTTCTCCTGTGCATGTGTTCGTTCTGCTTTCGTCTGGTTGTGGGGGTGTTTTCTCCTCGTTTAATTGTCTGAGACGTGCTAGTGTTGACTTGTTTGTTGTTCTCTTGCCTCTGATCCAGTCTTCACACACACAAAATTACCAAAAAAAAAAAAAGCAAACCCCAACCCACAGATAGAAACAACAGCAAAACCCAAACCAAACAACAGCCCCAAACACAAAAGGTTCAGTTGGGAGAAAGTGACTCTGGCATGAGGGAGGGGACACAACAAGGTCAGGGCTGGTGGGCGAGATGCTGGTCAGAACCTGGGGAAGAGAAAACGGGGCTGCAGAGCTTCCAGCTGCGGCTCCGTAGGGACAAAGGAGTGGGAAGTGCCACCAGGGCTGAGCGCTCACCCGCCAGATGCTTTGAGGGAGGATCCTGTGGAATTCGACAGTGGGAGGGAATTTTGTGCCGCTTCAGGAGGGGCTATTTTTAGAGCAGAGACAGAGCTTAAATCTGTATGTGCCAGTTCTCCAGAGCTGGGATTGACATGGAAATGTTCTCCCGCATCTTTGGTGTGAGGAGCCCGCGTTTGGGATCTGTGGCAAAGGAAAGGTGTGGGGAAAAGCAGAGGCTGGTAAAATCCATCATACCGACCAGCAGCTCCTTCTTTAAATCCAAGAAGCCACTTACAAGCAACTGCTGAGAGGAAAGGAAGATCCCAAAGCCAAGAACAGTTTGGGAAGATCTGTCCTGTGATTCCATCCATCCATCCATCCATCCATCCCTCCATCCATCCATCCATCCATCCTTCCTTCCTTCCTTCCTTCCTTCCTTCCTTCCTTCCTTCCTTCCACCCTTCCATCCTTCCTTGCATCCATCCATCGTGCCCTCTTACTGCTCAGCTACCCCCTGAGCCAGCCAGGGACACACCAACTGGCCCGTCTTTGCTAAAATATCTGGCAGCACTTGTCAATAACCAGTAAAAGACCAGAACAGAGCCCAGATTGCGCATCCCAGCCGTTCACAGCACGGTGGAGCGGTTTTAGTTACTCTCACTGCTACTTTCTACCTCATTTTCCAGTCGCACTCAGCTGGGAGAAGAGAATCCCTGACAAAAAGGGGTGCTGAAAAGAGCCATGAAGATGATGAAGGACTGGAGCATCTCTGCTGTGAGGAAAGGCTGAGGGAGCTGGGACTGGTCGGTCTAGATAACAGAAAGCTCAGGGGGATCAATGTGCATAAATACCTGAGGAAAAGGTGTGAAGAAGACGGAGCCAGGCTCTTCCAGCAGTGTCCAGAGCCGATGGGCACAAACTGAAACACAGGAGACTCTTTGAACATCAGGAAACATTGTTTTTAACTGTGCGGGTGACCAAGCACTGGGACAGGTTGTCGGAAGTTGTGGAGTCTCCATCCTTGGAGACAGAAACAGCCAAGAGAAGCTCCCAGAGCACCTCTGGATGTAATTCTCTTACTAGAGCATACGGTACAAACAGAACGACATTGGGATCAAACGCTTTGCAATGCTGGTGACACAGGTGTACGATCCAGTGACAGGCGATGGGATGTGCAGGTGGGGACAGACAGGGCACGATCAGTGAGGCAGGGACTGCTGGTTCTACCTTAGGATGGAGACGAGAATTCCCCTTCACTGTGGTGCCCAGGAGAGCACAAAGAAGCAAGAGAACTTACTGAAGGAGGAAAAAACCAAGAAAACTAAAAAGCCAGGCCTGCGGCCTCCATGTGTGTGGCTGTTGGGGCACAGGAGGAGGAAGCAGAGGAGCAGGAAGGTGTGGGCAGGTGGAAGGAGAAGCTGTAGAGTGAGTCTGGGCTCTCAGGACACCCTTCCAGTTGTGTGTGTGTGTCAGCGTGCGTCTGCGTGTTTATATCCGTGTACCTGTGTGTGCCACCGTCCGTTCGCCGCACAAAGCCCGTTGCCCTTCTCCAGTACCTGTTCCCCTTCTCCAGTACCTGTTCCCCTTCTCCAGCACCTCCCGTCCATTCGCACTCATTCCTTTTCCAACGGGGTCGCTGGTTTTGGTCCCTCTGCACACTGAGCCCTGGGATGTCCACGGAGGGGTGACACCAGTGACCCTGGAAACCCTTGCAGGACAGAGCACATGGGTTAGGAAGATTTCGTTTTCAATCGCGTGCTGCAATGAGAATACAGGAACAAAACTTGGGACTGCTCTTTTCCCTGATTGCTAATCCTTCTTTTTTTTTTTTTCTGCACTCAAACCGATTTTGCACGCAGCAGGCAGGAAGAGGTACAACCCGTTGATACTAACAGAGAGAGAGAGATTATACTCTGCTCTGAGTCTAATCATAGAATATTCTCTACTGTGGTTGAAAAGCAATAATGGCTAATTTTTTTATTAAATACACTTGCACAGGCAGATGTCACCTACAGTTTGCGTTCTCCAGCGGCCGTGCTGGAGTCGTGACAACGCTGTGCTGAAGCTACGGGGAGCAGCCGAAGGCCGCGAGCGCTTGGGGGTAGGGGAGGCAATAGAAAAAGCACACTGTGATTTTATTTGGGTCAACGAGTGAGTGTATTTCAGCCATTCCTTCCCTTTCAATAAAATGTTTGTATAATAGGTAACCAGTTCAGCTCCTGAAACTAAGCCCGTCCTTTGCTGTTTGTCAGTAAAATAGTTTTTTGCATGTTTTGGATCTGAGTGTTTTTTCCAACCCTTCGAACCGAACGGTGCTCCTGGGGCCGGAGGCTGCCAGGGCCCCGCAGACCGCAGGGCAGCAGGTAGGACGGGTTCGGAGAGGAGGAGGCCAAACATGGCTTGAACGGGGTGGGGAGAAGCTGTGCCCAGCGCTGATCGATGGAGAACGGCTCTGCAGTTTCCCCCGGATTATGTTCCACCACCAGACGCCGTCCCAGATTTTACCCTGCTTGTCTCCCAACTCACGGGGAACACAGAGAAGCTCTAAGGTCCAAAACTGATTTAAAAAGAAGATAAACATTTCCATGTTAAAAGCAAATTCTGCGTGCAAGCTTCCCCTGGAGTCTGGGTCTCTCCTGCCTGAAGCCAGAAGGCAGCAGGGTGCTGGGCTTTGGCACCGAGACCCGAGCTCATTTTCCATCCTACAGCACTGAAACCGCCACCATGAACCAGCCCTTTCATGTTCTTCATTCTGCTCTTCTCACTCCTGGAACGGGACCACACAGACCCCAACAGAGCGAGTCTGACACCGAGTGGGACTCGGTCCTTCTGCCCAGAGATGCTGATGCACGAGCTGTTCCACAAGCCCGGGTAAATCTGGGCACAGCTCACTCAGGCTTGGTGGAGACACCACGTGAAAGAGCGGCAGTAAAATAACCCAACAGCCAAGCAAAGAAACCCCCCCAGCAGGAATAAAACCCACAGCAGCAGGAGAGAGGAAAAAACCAGCCAGGCAGCAAGGCAGGGAGCCGTTGTCATGGAACTGATAGTTACAGGCATTGGCACATCCAGCTATGTTTGGGGGTAAAAATTGGCCAGCAACAGAGACAAATGATCTGACTTGTGTTAGGTGAGAACAATCAGAGATAGGGCAAGAGCTGGAGGACATCGCAATAAAATGGAAACAGCCACGGACAATGGATTATAAAAGAATCGGAGTGTATCTTCTCCGTTCGAAACACAAACACAGGTTGGCAGAGAAATATTTCCTGGAGAAACTCCTGTCTCCCCAAAGTCCTACAGCTCAGACACGCACTGCTGAGTGTGCGGCGTTCGCATCCTTGTACGTGCACAACAGAACTTTCCTCCCAGTGCATCACAGCCAAAAGTAAATACATTAATGGATGGCAACTGAGGATAGATAGATGACCATGTTATAAATCTGTCTCCCAGCTGCAATGCTGAAGCACAGAGAAGGCGTTTCAGCTGGCAGCGGCACAGATTGGGAGTGATGGATTGCCTGCTAATCCATCTGCTCTTAGATTTGCTCTCCAATACAAAATACTATTTTAATAAAGTGCTATTAGCTCATAACTCACTCGGTGTCAAGGCGAGGAGATAACCTCAGCCTGAGGTTGCCATCCTATATCCCTGCGTGGCGTGTTAACAAACAGCTCACTGGGTGCCACCTCCACAGGGACATCATTCATCCTGTGAGGTGACAGCAAACCAAACCTACTCATGAGGCTGGCAGAGGTGACAGGGGCCCTGCATTTAAATCTTTGATGGGGCAGGAGTTGAACAATGACAGGTGGCCTTTTTTCTCCTTTCCTGTGGCATTCCACATGAGCAGCAGCAGCGACTGGCACAGCTATTCCGCAGGCAGGAATGAGTTCCTAGTGTAAAGTATAGAAATGACTCTACTTATCCTTCCCCTCCTTTTTAAAGGAAAATAAACTAAAAAAACAGACTTCATTTACTAGAGAGAGCAACATCCTCTGGGCTGCACAATGGGAAAGAACTTTGTCCCTTGGGGTACAAGCAGCACCAGCCAGAGAACATCTCAACACACACCAGAAACGCCCAAGTGTCCACGTGTTCTCAGGAGCACCCGTGTGTCTGTCCTCAAGACAGACGCTCTTTCCACCAGCATGAAGCCCACAGAGCAAAGCTCCGGTAAGAAGTAGTCACATCCATCATTAAAAGTGGTCATTAAAAGCCCTTAAAAACTCCCTGAAAAGTACTTGGGCAAACCTGAGCACCCTTAGGGCATCCTCTGCTTCCCGCTGCCTTCCCTGCCATGGCAAAAGGCTATTTCCAGCTAATTGTTCTCTCAAAGCTGCAATTAATCACTGCCGCACAGCGCAGAAGCACGGATCACAGCTGCATTACAACACCGGGCTCCCTCCGCTTCCACGCCGGGACCTGACGCAATCTGATGGAGGAACCGCCTGAAACCGCTGAGACAGCAACTGCGGCGCCTCGCACGCAGCTCTACAGCAGGATTCTCATCTACGGCTATCAGCAAAAGCGCAGGCAGACGGCAGAAGGACAAAACAAATACCTTTCTCCTCCCCCCAGCTCCTTTTGTGCTTCATGGGGATGATTATGGAAAAGAGAGGAAAGGTATCGAAGGTGTATGTCACAATTACAGGTTTTAATCGCACAATATCAGGCTGCTCCGTCACATAATTCGTTAGCAGGGGTTTTTTAGCAGAGAGTGGCTCTGCTTAGCTCCGTTCCACCTCTTGGGGCTTAACAGAAATATACTTCCAGTAAAATCTTAATAGGAAGGGGAAAGCCTAGAATAGCTAATCCTCTGGTAAATCAGCGGACTAAAGGACAACTATACCTAAGCACAAGGGGAGGAAAAAATGGCATTCATTTTGGCCATTCAGAACACAAAATATGCAGTTTTGGTTTATACAGCGAGTCCTTCCTCTCTTCCACTGCTGCCCACAGCACCACAGCTTGTAAGAAGCAGCTGTTAGTGGGTCAGGCAGGCCTGGGCACCCACCGCTGCTGTGGGACGCCTGCCCTGAACAGACGAGCAGCCACTAAAATGCATCTTCAAAATCTCCCCTGGCACCCGGGGAAAACACCAGAGAACTCTTTTGAGAGAAGACGGCAGCCCAAGGCAGCCAAGGTTTGCAGCCCCGAGAACTGTTTGTTTCCTGGTGTCCCCCAAGGCTGCGTGTCCCGAGGACCCCGCTGACCAGCCCGTTCTGCTCCCGCGCTCACAAGCTCGTCGCTGCGCGTCTCTCCAGGCTCCGGACCAGCCACCGGCAAAACGGGCACAGCAGAGATCGCTGTCAGCTCCTGTCGGAGGAGAACATCTCAGCAAGGTACTCAAGGGCACAGATTTAGGTCAGACAAATGAGCTTGCACAAGTGTAGATACTAAAGGGAACTCAGAGCAGAGCGCAGAGTTCAAATCCAGTTCAAACTCAGAAAAAAGGAAAGGAAACACACAAGCAATTTTCTGACCTCTTGTACGTACGCAGAACAAATGTCACCTGATTGAGACAGGCTTGTGTTCACGCCTCGACAACGGCACATTTCTCAGTTGTTCCAGAAACGCAGCACAAGACTCACGTAGCAAGAGCAGCTTGACGGCAGCAGCCAGCAGCACACAAACCCTGCTCACCTCTCCCTCCTCAGCCCGCGCTGGACACCCGTCCGCCAGCCGGGATTTGCAGTTCGGGGCTCTCCAGCACGACAGGCCACACACACTAACAAAGTCAATGGCATTTCAGCAAGGGAGTCCTTTAATACAGTTGCGTCTGCCTTATTCAAACGTGTTGTTTTTTTTTCCAGTGCACTCTAAAAACACCAAATCAAAGGCAGGACTGAGGCAGTACCCCCTCCCTTGCACCAGCAGACACATTTCCCTCAACACATGATTCCACCAAACATTCACCCCGAAGACCCTCCCAGCGCTCTCCCCACGCGTGCTGCTCTGAAGCCTGCAGGCTTCTCACACCGGTGTTCCCTTGGGGAAAGGCAGCAGCGGGTTCTTCCCAGACTCCCTGCTTGCTTCCGCGCCCTCCGCTTTCAGCCACTCCATCTTCTGCTTATGTTGCTGCACGGCATCAGCGACCCGGGCGTCGATCATGGCCTCTGTGAGAACGCCGTCCTCAGACGCATACGCTGCAGCCTGGAGGGGCAAAGGCAGAAGAGACCTAAGTTAGTGATGTAATTTCTAGGAGCAGGGAAGATCTGAGCCTGGTCCCTCTCTTTTGTTTTCTTCTCCGTGCATGTTTGCCCCAACACACCCTAGCACAACATCCAGCCTTGTTCTCAGGCCATGATGGTACCCAGAGCAATCTGGCACTCGGGTGAATACGGGCAACGTGGCAACTCCAAAATGATGTCAAATGTGCATTAATTTTGCTTTCCTCATGCATCCTGCTAGGAATCTCTCCTGCATCACTTCTGTGCTGTGTCAGCTGCCACCCCACACTCACCTGCCCTCCCATCTCTCCAATTCAGCTTGGTAAATTCACACTTAGTCCTGTTGCTACTTTGACAGACAGTAGAAATCTGATCATAGTTCCTTGCAGAGAGGGCTAAAAACTACGGACATCCTCGCCAAACAGCCCACATCATCTCCAGTGGTGGTTTAGGGGAAACAGGGCCGTGCGCTGCTTCTCTTCAGCTGCAGCAAAAGGATTCCCTTGGGTCCAAAGAGGCGGGATGGCCGCGCTGATGGACATTTTGGAGATGACAACAGGAGCAGCCGTACCCTCCGAGGAAGGGAAGGATGCTCACGCTCTTGGCTGCACGACCCATCTCCAAGGTAACAACGCAACTCCAAGCTACCGGTTTCTAAATCTGGTTATTCCCTACGCGAGTGCTCCCGCGAGCGACTCCGTCCTGCGGTTCCTTGTACAGCGCTCCTGTCACCAGGAGCTGGTGTTTTAAAATGGAGTAAGTGCTTTCCTGGGATGTGCGTTCTGTGCCTCCACAGGACCGAAATGATGTCTTCCCTTCCTCCCTGCCACTGCATAGACCATAAATTCCGCTGTGGAAACTCCTGCAAAGCTGTGCAGTTCACGCTCTGTTGATTTTCTCAATGACTTTCTATTTATAGAAAGCCTCGGGCCTTAGCTGTCAGGAAAGCAAATGGGAGAAGCAGCTGTCCCTTCTGGGAGTAGCTTGCACACACACAAAAATGGTCCCGAGCCTCATTTACATTCATACCTCTGCCTCCTGCATGGACACATTTTAACCCGTTTTCTCCAGTGCAACTATTCATTTTCTATAACTCAAATCCAAATATGAAATAATCTGCAAACTCAGTATTAGGGGGGAAGCAGAGGGATAGAGCACAGATGATGAGCTCAGCCTAGGTGACCTCATGTTTCATTTCAGCCAAGAACCGTGGTTTGTTTTAACTTGGCCAAATTCATCTGTATCCTTTGAATCACGTTTATGATAAAAACAGCCTGCTCAAAAACCCCCCAAAACACAAGCACACACACTCCACCCTGTTCAGTTATAATGTCCTTCAGACCACTACAGAAACATTAAATTCTCTCTATAACTTGCTCAGGCAGATTTAAAAAAAAAAATTAAATATAAACAAGGTTCAGGGAGCAAAAAGCCATTTATGTCAGTGGCACAAAAGGCAAGGAAATGACAGGCAGCTCATGTCTATTGTTAACACTGGGACATAAAACTCCTGGAATTCTCCTCAAGTGTTGCCAAAACAATTTTGCAGAGGTTAGGGCTGGCACAGTGAAAGGTCGCTTTTTTGACAGTTTATCTAAAGCGTGACAATGGGTTTAAGTACAGGGTGCAGAGCTGGGAAGTCTGCACATTAGTATAAACAGATCTGAAGGGAATTTTTAAGTGTGTAAATGTATCTAATCCATGCTATATTCATAAAGGATTAGATATGGGGAATGGAAGGCACGAGGACAAAAGGGAATGCTCGGTCTCCTGCAGAAGAGATTAAAATGGATTTCTAGCATGCAGACTGTCAGCTGTGCCAGACAGCAATATTTTTCCCAGCGCTAGAGGTTACACCCTCTGCTTTTCTGCATCTTATTTTTTCTGTTTGATAAATTCAGGACAAACTGAGCCAGACTGAATCAACAGTGAACTACAGCTTCATGTAAATGACAGTTAATCAATTGCAAACCCAGCTTAGAGTGGAATTAAGCCCAGGAAAGCTGCAGCTATTGCTCAGGCTTCTAGTTTAACTGAGGTGCTTATGTTAAAAGCAATATTGGCAGAGCACTCCAAGAACATCTTCATGGGACATGACTGTGAGGCCACGGGACTGCAGAGCAGCCAGATGCTGCTGTTCTGGGTTCCTATGATGGTTTCTCCTACTGCTTCAGAACTTCACTCTTCCCCAAACCATCTCAGGTTCAGTTCTGGCCATGAGAGATGACCCCAAGCAAGCTAAGTAGAGCTGATGAGGATCCTGGCATCTCAAATCTCCACCAAGCCCATGATAAATACCTTCCTGCGCTCCTGATCTCCAGCACGGATTCGGGAGCGGAAGCAGAAGTAGCAATGCAGCATCTCGAATCAAAAGTTCAGTCATACAGGAGTTTAAAAGACCAACAGTTCAAGAGTTAAGTCTTATCTGCAGTACATAATCACCTTACAGCTGTTGCATCCAGCTGTGGAAAGTCTGATAAGCATTTCTGGAGCCAGTTACGCTGGTTCATACAGCCCCTACCCCCTGAGATGGGCCAGGACATCCATGTAGCTGTGCAGTTAACTTGTCTTAACAAACTATTTTTAGTTCTGATTAGCTCCCTGACCCAGTTCACAGCACAGCCACACAAAGAGCTGCACCAGCGCAGGGGAAAGGATCACACAACGGCAGGAACACGAGGCAGGACTAACTCTGCCAGAGACGCCCGTCAAACTGCAGCCGTAATCCTTCCCTGGTAGGAGAGAGCACTGTCCCAGCTACAAAGCCAAGACAAGATTTGAGGCTCCAACATCAAACACTCAAACTTTCCAGAAAGGGAAAACAAACCAAGAAGCCCGGTGATAAAAGCCCAGCTTTACCTGCCAGGCCACAGCGAGCTGAGAGATCTCTCGGCCAGACATGCCCTCTGTCAGCCTGGCAATCTCCGAGCACTTCTTCCCGTAGTCAAACTGTGCCAGCTTCAAACGTCTAAAAAGCAGGAGAACAAGGATTAGTTCACATGTAGCCACAGGACAGGACAGGAGGGTGAGGGAGTCAGAGGTAGGCTTTGTAAAGATCAACACTTACAACGAAATCAAAGATCAGATTGGATCAATCTCTGTAGAAAGATCCAGCCTAAGCACAGAAGTTGTTCTGCTGGGCCCAAAAAGCCTGATTTTGTGGCACAAAGAAACATACAGACCTGGATTAAGACCAAAAAAGTGCAAGACTGCACAGCACACAAGGAAACGAATCATTTGGTCTGATTTGTCTTGGTTAAGCCAAGCAAAGATGAGTGCTCGGATATGAGGAGTTCCAACAGCGTTCCTACTTGCCTTATTGCTTCCAGTGCAGTAACTGATCTTGCATCTCTCCAGCTCTTATGTGTACTACTTGTTTAAAGTGGGTTTATAGGTATAGTGTGACAGAATACACAGAAAAGGAGACGAAGAAAAATAATAAAAGAAAGAGAATCCTATAGAGTGGGAGCGTTCTGCAGGGATACTCACTGTTTACCCTCTGTGGCTGGCTTCAGGACATGCTTATCAAAATACATCCTGACGAGGCGCTCCCGTTCTTCCAGCTGGGGCAGATCGAAGTTCACCATTTCGTCTATTCGGTCGTTGATGGCCCAATCAAACTGCTCAGGCTGGTTGCTTGCTAAAACAAGCATAAACCTGGAAGTATGAAACAAGAGAGGGAAGACTGAAAAACCCATAAAAATAAAAATCAATGAGCCAGTCTGAACATTGAGAACTGCCATGGCCAGTATCAAAGACTCATCCTGCCCTAAGAACGAGGGGAATGAAACACTGCTGGGCCTGTGGATGGGAAGGTCATTCTTCAGCAGCTGGTAAATGTCGACTTGTTTCCTTCCAGAAACTCTGACAACATTCCTGCTACTGCGTCTAATGTGTGCAGAGACAGAGGCATTCACAGCGGGTACCATAAATCAAAGTTGGTTTGTTTGACCAAGCTTTGCTCCACGGTACAGAAGTTCCACGGTACAGATGTGCCACCTTCCAGGTCCTGCTCTCTCCTGCTGAATTTTGAAGCCAGAAGCTCTTTCTTTTGCTTTGTAATGATGCTTCTTCCCCATGCCAACTGCACTTTAAGGCTTTAATTAATGTTACCAGTTTAATAGTGCATTATAATTTGAAATGGGCTTTTAACCACAGCTATTGGAATATTGACATTCTTGCAGTCTGTTCAAATCCTAGTCTGCAGGGGGCTGTGTTCTTTGCTGTCATTTCTGAAGATAACTTCACCAACCCAAGAGCCACGCAGGCACAAAACTGCTCCTTTTCTGCCAACACGGACTTTCCCCAAACTCCTGCAGAAATACAAGCTTATAAAGGACTGACATGCAACGTGATATTCAGGCCTTGCCCATTCCTGTCATGAAAATGATACTAACGAGCAAGATATGCAAGCAGTCAGCTAACTAGCAAGAGAAAGTTATTTGGGAAGTTTAAGCCAGGAATTCACAACACTTAAGTTCCACTGGTGACAATTCACTGGTAAAGTGATAGTACTCCTCAGGGTCCCACCAAACCAGCCAGATTTACACGCGCTATTAGACTTATTCGAGTGAACTCGTATTGCCCACAGCAGCAATAAGGCTGCTCAGAAGTAAAAAGCCATGCATGAATCACAAGGACGTGTTCAGTCTCCCAGAACGGCTCACAGTTTAAATGAGGGTTGAATTCCACGTCTGACAAGATGACAGCCCAAGGGTTTTGAGCGCAGGGAGAGCACCCACCAGCACCCAACCAGCAGGCCCTGAGCACTGCTAAGGCAATTTAACATCAGGGGAAACTCAAATACCACCCGTTTCAGGGAAGAATTTCCCTACAGTGCTGGAAGGGAGAGACACAGTATGGATGACATGTGAGAGGGACTGCTCACCACGACGTGCCCTGTGCGCAGTAAGTGCTGTCCCGAAAGGCCGTTCAGGATCCCTTTTGCCAAAGAAACACCCTTTTTACAAGCACTGATCTCTACTCTGCGTACAGCCCTTCTGAGTTCTAATTTCCACGTCGAAGGAAAAGATAAAGTAGGAGCAGATGACATTCAGCATATAAACTAAAAGAGGCTATTCTACGCAGATTTTTCATGTCCTTAGTAGCACAGATCATGCATTTCCAAACCACAGACTCTTTAAAGACTTTCCTCAATCCAGGGAAATACCAACTGCTGTAAGGGCTGAAAACTGGATACCTACTTGTTGCTGTGCTGCCCTGTTCTGTGCAGGAATGCATTTAAAGTCGCTCTGAGATCTTCACTGATTTTCTCCTGTAAAGATGAAATCCAAAGGAAGATCAACTGCTTGGGGACCTAAGACAGGTCACAGTTTTAAACAGCATTATTGACAAAGTGCGTTCTGTTGTTGTCAAGCATTTGCATTACAGTAGAATCCAAAGCACTGTAATATCTTAGAAAGAAGCTTCAATGTGTATACCCAGGAAAAGGGTTAGGAATCAAAGCAGCGAGATTAAATATTCACCCAGTCACTCAGTGATTCTCTTGACTTCAAACCCAAGGCTCCCACCAGTGGCCCAGATGGCTTTCCCTGCTGAACACTATTTTAACTGGGAAGTTCTATAAGGTATTTACAAGAAAATAAGCCACGGTAATAAATTCACATACACATTCCAAGTAATCTTCTAGGGAAAGCTCTTTAAATAGACCATTTGTGTTCAAATAGCAGGTCCGGAGTCAGCGTACAATACGGTGACTTATGAGGTGAGTAGTAAGGCACCTGCTGGTTTTAATCTTTTGCCTGTTGAAGGCAGCTAATCAGGTTAAACAAGACAGCTGTTGGCTGACTAACCCTGCAGCACAGACAGATAACAGACCTAGATAAAGCACTTACTGTTGCCCTCTTCCGCAGAAACGCGTCCGCTTCATCCACAAACAGCAAGAGGCTGTAAAAGGAAAGCACTACACAGTAACAGGAGACAGGTAAGTGAGGCTCAAATGGCTCAAGAACTCTCCTGTCCCACTCCCAGGCACCCGCAACTCTGACCAGCCGTGAGCCCCATGGATCACAAAAACAAACTCATTTCTTAGGGCAACATTTCTCAGCTAAGCTCCAGTAACACGGCCCATCCCAACACTTACGAAAGAGGCATCAGCTTAAGACACCTCAGGCCATAAATCTGACCCCAGGCCTCTGTTTCTTGCTGTTCAGAAGCAACTCTAGGACACACCACCTCAACCTCCTCTGATTTTTAGACACAGATGGGAGCTTTCATGGTTTGGCAATGGGCTCGTACCTAGCAGTGCTGGTGTGTTACTGCCAAGATGACGTAAATCTTTGAAATTTAGACCTGGCTCCCCAAGTGCTTGTGAGAGTGTTTATTTTAACATCCCCTCCTGTTTAGAGAAACGTGTGCACAGGTACAAGACAGCTACACAAGCATACAAGAAATCCTGGTGACAACAGCATCTTCCTGCCATTTTTCGTCCTTACACCATTCTGAAAACCTGAAACCAGAGTCCTTCCCTGCAACTTGTTTTGCTACTTTGTTGGGTTTTTCCTTTCCAAACAGCGCTAGCAACAATATAATGGTTTTACTACCCGTGGAGAAGTGAATTAATAAAGTTAATGAATAATTCACAAAAATAAATTCCCTTATAACCCAAGGGTAGTGCTCTTCCCAAGAGACGAAGCATATAAGGATGTTTATCAATAACAGAACTGAGTTGCTCATAAAGCTGTCACAGCTTGTATTACCTTCTTGTCTAGCTTCAAAACCAGCTTTCTTTCAAAGGATTTCAGGGCCTATTAACATCTTCTACTCAACTCCAGTTTTTCTGAAAATATTCTCAGCTACACAGAAGTGTCTTTTATCACAACAGCTTTCTGCTAATAAAGGCAACACAGTACTAACTGTGCTGGATATCCAGAATAAAATCTGCTTAAATACTTGAATGTTACTGGAGCTTGGAATATTGATGTATGGACATACGTAACCTTTGATCACAACTTTCATAAAATGGCTACCTGAAGTGTATGGAGTTCAAAGGCACAGAAGATTTTACCAGGACAGAGAATAAAGTCAGACCCAGGCAGTGCTGTGAAAGAGAATTCTGCAGTGGAAGAACCCAGCTGTCTTCATCCAGCTGGGTGTCCTCGTATCTCTTCCAACTTCTGAACTACATCGTTGCAGCGAGTTTCTTTGAGCAAGAAACCAAACGGAGGATTCCGAGGCAGCTCTACTCACCCTCTCCTACTGGTGTTTGCCCAGTCAAAGAGTTTGTGCATGGCAGTAACTCCTTCCCGCCCCATAGGGGCAACGTCGCCACCCGTCATGATGGCATAATCCATGCCCGAGTGCACAGCTAATTTCTGGGAAAAAAAAAAACAAACAAAAGAACAAGATGAGGAGATTAAGTGGTCTCTTTCGCTGCAAATCCATGGAAGAGTAGGAGGGAAATAAAAGAAGTTTAGGCCTATCAGCATGCTTGTTTGCAGAGGGTAACAATTCTTTAGTCACTTAGAGGCAGCTTTTAGCATTGCTCTGAATGGGAACAAAAGATAGAAGATCAGTCTTATAGCAATGCACAAAACTTTAATACTTGAAGGCACTGCTGAGAATACTTAGACCTTCATCTTCAACTTGTGTATTGTTTATTTCCTCCACAGTTTTCTTCATGCTCTAGTTTATAACATCCTCTGTGCAGCAGAACAAGATTCTATTCTCTACTAGATGCCTAACTAATACAACTCAAACAACATTTTTATTTATTTAAAAAAAAATTAAAAGACTGGAATCAAATGGTCAGTGAACCCAATGAGCATTCAGGCAAAACAAGAATTTTCTTTTTAGTGCATTGATAGTGAGAAAAAAATTCAACTTGTATCAGCATGTGAAATCTGCCACTGTTCAACAAGTATATGAAACCTCAGTGGACAAGCACTGAAAAGCAAGTCAAAAAACAAATCCTGACTCAAATCCATTCAAAAGCCATCCTGGCAGCACATAAGCACAGTAAAACCAGACCTATCTCTGCTCTGGGATTACTAAGCAACAGCAGGACAGACCCTATTTAGACAAGTGCATGAGATGAAGAGAGGTGGCAGCGAGACAGAGGCTGCTGTTGCAATTTCACAAGTCACAGTTGCCAAGTGCCTTTTCCAGATGGAAGGGCTCTTCTGCCTACGCTTCACGCTAGTATCCGAGTGATTGTACTAATTCTAGAATCCAAGTGATTCTACTAATTTGGAGTTGAAGCAGCCTGGATGCCCCTTCCTCCCTTCCCAGAGACACAAGAACACAAAGTTCACGCAATACTACACAACCAGTTTCAGACCAGAGTGGGTGCTCAGCCCCTCAAGTTTGCAGAGCACCTGCAACATGCAGGTCGGCAGAACCTCGTTGGGTTTTACCTTGGCAAAGAGTGTCTTTCCAGTGCCGGGGGGACCGTACATGAGGATATTCCTGTATAGGCTTTTATTCTTTTTTGTATTTCGTGTCGCTATGGCAATGTCTCTCACACGTGCCTCTAACTGCGGCTGCAAGAAAAGGGTTAAAGTTACAGAACAGAAAGTACCAAACACTTGCATCTATCAGCTTCCCAGATCGGTACCAGCAAGGAGGCAGCTCCTACACTCTCAAGCTTTTAAGCCTTAACTTCAGCTGCTTATCACTTCAGACCAGGGTCGTTTCCCCTTCCATGTCAGGATTCACTCAATTTAAAGTTCTGTCCACTCGGCTACACCACCTTTATAAGAAAATCAGCAGTGTGAAAGCTATTCCTGCAGGAACTAAGATTTCCAACTGCTTTACACAGAGAGAAAAAAGGTTAACAGAGTGCTTAATGCCTGTCACACTGAACACAAGAGCTTATTTAGGTCTCAGTGCCCCGAGGGTGCTGTTTGCAGAATTACTGGAATTACAGCTTTTAAAGTGAGTGTAAACAAACAGCCTTTCTTATTTAGACTCCAAAGTCATCCTTCACAGACCAAGAGAGCAAAATGGAGTACTCACGCTGAGAACAACTCCTTCAAGGGCATCCTGAGCCTTGCTGGTAAGACGCTTACCAACCTACAGAGGACAAATTCAATTATCGAGATGTAGAAATCAGAGTTTTGACAACTCAACTGGACAAAAAAGTCATATAAAATGACAACAAGCTCAGCCCACCTACGCCATCTCTTAATAGTATAATATATTTATTCGCAGACCCATCAACAGCTCCTTGCGTGATGCAAGAGCTGCAAAAGGAGTTTTGCATCCTCACGGCTGAGCGCAACACAAAAACAAAGCTGAATTTTACCTGGATGGGATGCTTCAGCGCCTCCAGCACAGTAATGCGCGAGGTTTCTCTCACCAGGGAAGGTTTGCCCAAACGTGCTTCTATGTATCGCCCCGCTACGGCCGTGGCATTCTTGGCGGAGTAAACACCCACTGCCAACAGGGTTAGACCTGCCACCTGCCAAGGAAAGGGAAGAATTACCAAAAAAAACCACTCGGCAAGGCAACGCTATTGTGTGTAGCAAAAAGTTTTTGAGCAGAATCTCTGGGGTTGCGTGGATGGAAAAAGGCTGGAAAAAAGCAAACCTTACAGTAGACAGGAAGAGCTGAAAATCCACAGCTAATTTAGAGGAACCCTAAAATAACTGGCTAATTCTTGCCTCACAGTCATTTTCCAAAGCAACAAAAAAATATGAGTTCCGGCTGTGTTATCTCCTTTCCAAAAATAAATGTATTTTTTTTAAGCTAAATGTCCCAAATTCACAAGATAAGAGCTCATCAGAAGCAAAAATGACCATAATGCTGGAAGCTGGTATCGGGGGCAAGAGAATATGCAGCTAAAAGCACTAATCTGCAGAAGGCTCAGAATACTGCAGGCATTCCAGGTACAGCCTGCAGATTCCAAAAGGATCCACTAAAAGCACATCTTGTTCTCCCCAGTGCACTCAAAGCATCTTTTGTATCAGCCTCTGTGTATAAAACCAGAGGGTGGAGCAGATGGCAGCGACTGACTTAAAGCAAAATGTCCATTTTAACAAGCCATGCTACTAAAAATATATTTTCACTGGGAAGTTTTGTTGTAAGTAGTGCACTGAGAAACAACGTTATGCCCATTAGAAGCCGCTGCCACGCTCTTTTGTCCTGTGAAAAGACATTGCCCTAGCTTTTAATCAACTCATTTAGCACACATAACAGTTCTCTAAGTACCCTCTAGGCTACACCAAAATTAGATATAAAGTTTTGAGATAAGCAAGCAGCAAAGCAAATTTTAGATCATGTTCTGCAAGGTCTCGAAGGTCTGGAGAACAGGAGACAGACTTTTCTGGAAGATATCAATACATGTCACAATCCTACAATCTTACCGTAGCCGTAACTTTATCCCAGTCTGTTACAAAAGCACGGAATCCTTCCCCGAAGAGCATCCCAGCTGTCCTGTGGTGAGCAAGCAGCAAGGCAAGCAGGAGAAGAGAAAGGAATCACAAAGACTGAATTGAAACAATCTACAAGACAACTTTATAATTATCATCTTCAGAACCAGTCAAAGCTAATTGAGGGCTCACCTGGGAACTGAAACATGAACAAGCGAGGCAAATACATTTATCATCATCTGATGTCTACACCTGATCTGGGACTAAATCCAGAAAAGCATTTGGCATTAAAATGATATCAATTTCTTTCTTTAATACATTAATAGTGCTGAACTGCAATAAAAGGTATTTAATTCTAAGGCTTTTTAAATTCAAAATCTCAAAGGATCTAAAATTAACAAATTACAAATCAAAGTGCCCATCCCTTTGCAGCCAGACTGCTTTATACCTTTATGGCACATGTTCAGAAACTGAAAGAACTCTCAGAGTTTTCAGAGTAATTGAGTCTCAATCTTAGTAATAAGGTCTGAAGTAACCCATTAGAAAAACTGTATAAAATTGAGAACTATATAAATAGCCTCTCTGGTTGACATTCGCATCACAATGTAGCACGACAAATGAAAAAGAGGATTCTCTTTAGTATGATTCCTATCGTTCAGAGCACAAGATACAAACGGACTTTTGATGTTCCTCAGAGTTTAGAGGAACAAACAGCAAAGTTTCCTACATGATGGGAGAAATCTGCAAAAGTCAACCCGTGCCCTTCTGGCTTGCACATACTTGAGGGACTCTAATACTGTCTGGCGATGCTCAGCGGCTTTTAGGCGGATCTGCTCCCGAATAATGTCTGCATTCTCCCGGTCAGCCTTGGCACGGGCTCTCGCCTCAGCCTCCACACGCAGCATCTCGTTCTTATGCCGCAGCTCCATCTCTCGCTCCACGGTAGCTTGAAAATAAAAAAGGACAGAAGAGAACAATCTTTTGGGCTGGCTTAAGCCCAGGCAGCAGGCAGGTGAAAGAAATGTGTTGCTTCATCCTGGCTTCACAACAGCTGATTGGGGTTCCACAGCAGAAGACTTCAAGACCTTACTAGGTGACACAGATTTGACTGTTTCTCCCAGGAGAGATTTGTTTCTCTTCCCTCCTCAAAACTGGTTCTATTTTAGATTACCCCAGTATAAAATCAGAATTTCAGCTGCTATATCAGGAGATACTGATAGTTCATTGGGAAACCCACTTATAAGCAATTGGTAGTTCTAGCACTGCTGGGATTTACCCGTTACTTGCCAATATGACATTAACACATCAGTCTAATGGAGCATCCAACAATATGGACAAGGAGTCAAAGATCAGTAAGGAGAACCCATCTGTCACTAGCTAAACAAAAGCGACCAGCTTACCACGTCTCATGGCCTCCTGCTTCTGCACAGATTCCTCCTGCTTCCGCAGATTCTCTTCATTAGCAAGTTGCTACAGGCAGAAGTGACAGCAGAAAGTGCGTTAAAATTATAAGAACTCAGTCAAGTAGGTATTTGTATAAGCTTAAATACTACAAATGTGTTCAAGAAGCTAGTGCTTAGGCTGAAGTGCATTCTTCCTCTCTCCATCTCCTAGATTTGTACTCTCAATCCCATGCTCCCAGTGCCTTTGTCCTCATTCCTGACCTTTGATTTGCCGGGCCAGCACTGCCGATGCCAAAAGCAAATTGTACAGATGAAAGCGACAGCGCCCAGCACCAGCTGTCTGGCCAGGGCCCGGTTCCAATCACCGTTTTGACTTCAGAAAGCTCCTACACAGCTCCCAGCTGGGTTAGAGAAGAAGGTACTGTACCTGCTGTCGCATCTGTTCATCATAGCGCTGCCTTGCCAACTTGTCCTGGTATTGGGCTCGCTTCAAAATAAAAAAGATTAGGCAATGAATGGGTTGTTGCCATTTCCATGAACACAAACAAGGTCTCCCATCACTCGGATTCCCCCTCATTTCCTTACTGCTTGATGCTGTTTTGTTTCTTCACTGAGTGTTTTTCGTCTCTCTTCTGCTTGTACCCGTATCTGCTCATTCTTCAGCTGTTCTATGGCAGCTTCATACTCCTATTAAGGTACAAAGATAATCATCACAATGAGCTCGGTAAGTCATCCTATAGAGCAATTCTAGAGACAATTACATTCTAAGAAAACCATTCGTAATCAGAGTGGTACTCGGAAAAGCTGACCAACGACACAAGGAAGGCAAAATGTGATCATAAAACACCATCGTAAGGTATCTCATAATTAGCCACTTCAGAACTTACTACAACTTATTTTTAAAAACCCCAACAAACCAACACTCAAACAATTCCCAAATTCCTTTAGAAAAGAAAGAGAAGTCTGTCCTCCAACCAACTACTTTAGAGTTTCCTGCAGAAAACTACTGTAATTCCCTAAAAATGGTAGTTATGTTCTAGGAGACATGGTAGTGATAATCTCCAAAACCACTCATGACATGAAAGGTATAAACAAGGCCACAAAATACGTCCAAGAATAGTCCAAATCAGCTTGCACTTTATCTTCCAGAATTACTTTTTTTTTTTGTTTTAAAAGGCAAATAACTATGATTCGCTGAAGTTGAACAGTAACAAGAAAAACTTAACACCCTCTGCAGCTTGCTAGAAAACGAGCCTTTGATTCACACCCCCCACAAAGCTGCCAGTTGCCTGAGGTGGGCTGGCTGTACAGCAAATTTTGAGTTCCAGCATACCTTCAGTTTTGCTTGCTGCTCCAGCTGCAAGGTCTGCTCTTGCATCTGGGCAAGACTAAGAGCATCTTTCGCGTGGCCTGAAATGAACAGCAGGCAGAGGTTACCGACAGCACACAGGTCTCTTCTCAAGCAAGAAACCGCTCTGTCTATTCCATCAAACCTGGCGCTGAGACTGTCTAGTGCACTGCTCTGAAGTGGCACATTCAACATGCTTGGAAATGCTCTTGGCTCATGTATAACCTGAAGTCAACAGGGGGTTCTGGTTGGTAGCAAATTGAACATGAGCCAACAGTGTCCCTGGCAGCCAGGAGGGACTCGTGTCCTGGGTGCATCCAGCACAGCACGGCCAGCTGGGCAGGGAGGGGATTGTCCTGCTCTGCTCTGGCCTCACCTGGAGCATTCACTGTGTGCAGGGCTGGGGACACAGGATAAAAAGGAGATAAAGCTACTGGAGAGGGTGCAAAGGAGGCCACAAAGTTGGTGAAGGGTTTGGAGGGGCAGCCATATGATGAACGGCTGAAGTCCCTGGGTTTGTTCAGCCTGGAGGAGGCTAAGGGGAGATCTGAGGGAATGGCAGGTGTGCCAGGGTCAGACAAAAGGAAAAAGTTCTTCACCCAGAGGGTGCTGAAGCCCTGGAACAGGCCCTCCAGGGAGGTGTCACAGCCTGACAGCGTTCAAGAAGAGACTGGACAACACCCTCAGACACATAGTGTGAATTTTGGGGTTGTCCTGTGCAGGGACAGGAGCTGGACTCACTGACCCTTGTGGGTCCCCTCCAACTCAGGCCGTTCTATGATTTTATGAGCAGAGAAGGCGCTCCAGCACCTTCCTCCCCCTTCCCAGGCCCCGGAGAAGCCGTCCAGAGAATCCAACGCCCCCGGTGCCTCGCAGGGCGTAGCGGCCCCGGCCGAGCGCTGCGAGACCCCGAGGCTGCCCGCACCCTGCGGACACACACACGCTCCGCAGAAAGCGAGACCCGACAGGACCCGAGGTACCGCCCAACGGCCGCGCCCCCCCGGCCCCTCACGCACGGGACGCGTCCAGCTCCCGCGCCGCCTTGGCCGCCCGCTCCAGGCCCGTGGGGTCGAAGTTGCTCCATTTGTCCTTGGGCGGTTGTCGGTCCCCGACGCCGCCTCCCCCCGCCGCGCCGCCGCCACCGCCTCCCGGAGCCGGCGGGAGGGACAGACCGGGCGCTCCCGGCGCCGCGTCCCCGCCGCCCCCCGGGGCCGCCCCGCGGTTCAGCCCGAACAGCCACGACATGACGGCACCGGGCAGCACGCGCGCACGCGGAGGACGCGCCGCTCCCCGCGCGCCTGCGCGAGGGTGGAGGCGGCGGCTTCTGATTGGTCCAGAGCGCCGGTCGCACCTGGAAACGTCACCAGGGCTGGGACAGTGAGCGGGATCCGATTGGCTGCGGGGGAAAGTGGGCGGGACCGCTGGGCTGCGGACGGGGAGCAGAGAGGGACAAATTGGGGCGGAGGCGTTTCGCCCCAGCAACGGGAGTGGGGTGGCGTTGCTACGGGGAGCGCAGGGTAAAACTAATAATGAATAAAACCGAATAACAGATCTCCGTGCCTACGCTTGATACCAAGGTGTATTCCACTAGCAGATCTGCTCCTAATCACGCTGCTTGTAGCGTGGAAGACAAAAGCAGTTAGAAAGGAGTGGAGGAAAAATGAAGGAAATAGCTATAAACAAAATCAGAAACATCTTTAAAGCTCACCTGCAGCCTGAAATGGTGTAAAATGTAGAATACAGTCTAGATCACCCTCAGGATGTGGAAGCCAGCCAGTAGCAGTCATTTACGTGTCTTTTTTTAATTTAAATGTTCATGTTTCTTCCCAAATGTACACTTAAGTATCTCAAAAAATTCTTGCAGAATGCTTGATTTTTCTATCAAGGTTGTTTTTTGTTTTGTTTTGTTTTTTAAACTGTTGGTGACCTAGCAGATTCATTGCTTGTTCTAAAAACCAGTACTGGCTCTGCTGTGTGATTCCATAATGTCACACACTTAACTTTTGGAAAAGCAATACAGCAGCAAAGCAGTTAACATCTGTTACAGTATAATATCCCTCAAAATAACTAATCACATGTTATCTGCAGTTTTCTAAAAAAGTTTAGTTTAACTTACCTGTCCAACTTACAATTTTCATGCTCGCAAGTGCTACTAGTTCTGCCAAGAGTTAAGGAACATTTACCTTTTGTCTCCTTGCAAAACAATTCTCACTGAAGCTGAGACATTACTGATAATTTATTTCTACTTATATATTTCTTGAGATGAATATCAGCTTTTCAATCCATATATCTCATTAGAACAAAAGCTTCACTTAACAGATTTGCCCTTACTGCCACCAAGAATGAAATAATCATTCAATAGCTCTTGTATTATATATTTAATTGTCTTCAAAAGGGTGCATTACAACTTGGGGCATGACACATTAATGTATTAGTAAACTACTCAGGGAGTTGTGCAAAATTAATCTGTGTACTACAGCAAGAATGAAAAAGATAATCTTATTGCATGAGAGATTCCAGAGGCTCTATCTTCCCCTCAGCACAGAGTCTCCATTAAGATTAATCAATCACAAATGTACATTCCAAAGGAGAACACAAACCATATGAAATCCTCTCATCAAGTTAATGAATGACTCACCTCCTTCCTATCCCTTCTTCCTGTACAAGACAACACAGCCCAAGGCAAACTCTCCATAAACCCAGATATGACGAATTCAGCACTCAGGAGACAAGGTCAGAGACAAAGCTTTAAGAAGTTACATTAACAGTTGGACTCGAAATTACAGGTCTCTTCCAACCAAAATGATTCCAAGATTCTAAGTACAGAAGCAGAGCTAATGTTTGCAGGATGGAGCGACACTGCATGGGGGGCTCTCCAACATACAACACAGCTTTAAAAAGAAATAAAAATAGTTCCACATGTAGGACAAATAAGCAATAAATTTGAAATAGAGTAAGCATTACTGAGGGGAGGTGTTCCCACTGATGCTGGGGTTGGTTACCAGAGAAATATATACATTTCTCAACAGCCAGAAGCCCTGAATTTTGGAACCATGCTGCTCCAAATAGCTTCGTCACTAGGTATTAAAACAGTCTTCTTTTTTTTCCAGGCTCCCTTTCAAATTTCTCCTAATGCTTTTTCCTTCCATCCCTGAGATGCTATACTTTTGGGATGCCTAATTTGAGCTACCTGTTGAATACACGGGGTGAGTTGGAGGAAAGCTGCTCTTCCTCAGGTATGTCAGTGTCAATGCCTGTTGGCAGCAAGAACAGATTTGGCTGCATTTAATGTTTTCTCTGAGCGCAGGTGCCCACAACTAAAGGCCAGTGCAGGAAACAGCTGAGCCTGGAACATGCTTATAAGCTGCAAAAATAAAACTGTATCAACATTTAATAAATAGGGAACAGGCAGTAAGCAAGCAATAGTAAGGATCCATCACTTTGCCCCCCCTTTTTTTTTTTTGTTATTTGTCAGGCATATTTATAGAAAAGAAGGTAGAGGTCTGGGATCTATGAGTCAGATTGGTTGTTCTATCCAGCCAAGCCAAAGCTTTAAGCTCTGGGAGAACTGAGAACAGCATTGAGGCTTGACAAGCAGGACACCTCAACAGACAGTGCAGGCTGGGGGATGATCCATGAGAGCTTTCTGCTTTCCTCCCCGACCCCTCATGTTTGTCCAAGTCTTTGTCCAAGCAAGATTCCTTGCTCTACGGGCAATCAGTTGACTCCAGAGTCTGTCATGCTCTCGGTCTGTGCTTGTATCCTTGGGCATCTGTAGCTGGGAAGAACACACACACAAAAATAACATCAGCTTTATCCACCCATTCTCCAAATCGACTTGAATCAGGTATCTCATCCCTGTTATCATCTATACTATCACTCCATCTTCTTGCTAGGAAAAAAGGCTGTGCTTCTGCACTGTCACACAGCTGCTTTTCAGCTCTTACTTCACTTAAGCCTGTCAATAATCCCTTTGTGTTTCACAACAGTAAGTGGCTTTTCAGTAGCAGGAGGAGGAAAGCAGATGTGTTGTGCTTTAGAAGCTGTGTTTAGTAGTTAGCTTGTCCCTGCCACGTTGAAAAGTGAAGCAGCCAAGAGTCCAAATGACTTTCAAGCAGCGCTTCCAATGCCCATGCCAGCTTTAGCAGACTCCCCACCCCTGTTTTCCCAAAATACTTGCAGCGCTGCCTGCACTGTACACTTTTTTCTCCTGCCTTCAAACAAAAGGCCACCAGGAGGAGCATTTATCTTAAAAATGGGAGAATGAGCCCATTTTTGGACGGTAGGTTTTGTGCTGGTAGCTGTGATGAAGCCTTCTTGGCAAACTAGCCGATGAGCACAGAATATTGCAGCCCTTTGTACTGGATCTCCAGCACCTCGGTGCCATTCAGGATAGTTTCCCCTTCACTAAAGCCCCCCAGGATTCCGCCTCGCACCCCAGCTCACCCGGCTGCATGTGCACCAAGCGGCACAGCCCTTTGACCGCCTGGTTCTTGTACACGGGCTTCACACACACTTTGTTGGTGGTGCCCGCAGCCAGGTCTGTGAGGAGCACGCTGTGGATCTGCGGCGAAACGCTGAGGACAGACGAAGGGCCAGTTTGCCGCCGGCATCTGACTCTGTAGCCGAGGACTTTCCCGTCAGCAGCGTCCCAGGAGGCTTTCAGGGTGTTGGGACCCATGTCTTCAAAGCGAAGGTGCCTCACCTTGGAGCCCTCTAGAGAAAGAAGATTAATATTGCTGCAGGGCGTTTGTATGGAATGGTCCTTGCCACCCAGCTCCTATAATTAGTCCTTAACTTTGTCCTGGTACTAGCACAAAACACTTCTGCTGCCGTAATTCTCCAAGTTCCTCACTGCTGGATCCTGACAAAAGCTAGATTTTGCCTCCTGTAGTATCTTTACAGGTACCTCCTCAGAGCAGAAGATTCTGCTGATGAAATTTCCACCCCTCTGATGCTAAATCACATCAAAGCACGGACACCACAGGCACAGGAGGGAAAGGCAGTTTTTCTCTCTTCTTTAGGGACATTCAGGGATCTCCAAGCCCATTCTGATGCGACTGCACTAGCAGTTTGGCGCTACGCACCCTGTCATAGCAGTCGTATTGTGTGTATCTGATTTTATTTCTGTCCTGTGCCTTAGCTATTTGCTACATCTTAATGGCATATCATGTGCTGTTCACCAGAACCTGCACTTTTCTCCTTCTCTCATCCCTCTCCAGTCACTGGGGTGTTTTCTGGCTCCAAAGAGAGATGATCTGTGCAAAGAACCAGGGGCACTTCAGAAACTCCTCATGCCCACACCATTTCCCACCAGAGTGCTGCTCGCTCACCTTCCTGGGTGCACGCTTTAGCTGACAGGGATCTCTCCTTTCCCGAGTTGTAGACGGCAGTCACTGTCACTAGGTAGGTTGTATTGGGTGCCAGATTCTCCACCACGGTGCTGTTTTTCTTGCCGTCCACCTCCAGCAGCTTCGCCGAGTTCCCAGGCAGCGGCCCGTACAGGATCTGATAACCCATCACACTGTCCAGCGCAGGAGCCCAACTGACCTGGAAGCTGTGTGGCCCAGATTCCGAGATGAAAACCTGAGCCGGTGTTATTTCCTCTGAAAGCAATGTAAAAAGATGTGGATGAGTCTGTAATTCAAGGCACAAGAATGCTGTCAGAGGGGCACAACTGACCTGCAACATATCTGGTTTCCAGGAGGTGGGAGAAAATCCACCCAGCAAGTGGATGTTGATGCTCATCCAAGCCAGTGCAACCCCGCTCAGCCCTCATAAAATGTTTTTTCAACCTAATTCCCATTATATTCTGTCCTAACCACAACCATCTGCCTCCTGCAATCAGACCATGCGGCTGTGGGATGCAGAGTCTCTGCTGCCCTGGTTCCCTTGTACACATGAGGTCAGCACAGTGGAGAATTCCCCCTTAGTCACAACTGTGTGTATTTTACCTGGCAGAGTAGTAACCCTTGTTGCCTGCGGAGGGAAGTAGTGGATGTTGGATTCAGGGATGAGTACAACCTCGTAAGCAGTTTCTGGTGTGAGGTTGCTTAGCGTGAGGCTTGTGTGAGCCCCAGACACCTGGGTTGTCCTCTTCCTTGCTAGGTCACCTGCTGGGGCATACTCCAGCGTGTAGTAGCCGGTTTCTTGGGAGAGGAGTTCTGGCCATGTCAGACGGAAGCTGCTTGAGGTGATATCCACTGCATGGAGCCGATTTGCTTGGATAACATCTGGGAGAGAAACAGTAGCAAGAAATCACTACTAGCATTAATACGCAGAACATGGCATATCTAAAATATGGGCAATTCTGGACGGAAGATGGAGCCTCCAGCAACGCTGGGTAACATCTGAAGTCACCTATGTGCAGCCAAGCCCCTTCACAGCAATTCACTGAACCCTCCTTGAAAGGTTCAGGAGTACAAAACTAAGTCCTTGAAGTCAAACGCAAAGCTAAAAAGCTCTGCCTGCCCGCAGGAAGAAGGGGCAGCAAGTGGGGATGCCCAGCGTTTGCGGAGCTGGCGGCATTCATCCCAGCTGAGGTCACTGCCCGCAGGGTTTCACAGAGACCCTTTGTCTTGTGACATTCAACTTTCAGAGCTGCCCTTGTGCCATCTCGCCTCTCCCTCCACTTGCACAGAGGCTTCTCTTCAAGGCTCGTCCTACCTTTGAATTCTAGAGCCCAGACACAAGCACCTCTTCTGGCGCCCTGCAGTGCCCCCAGCCTCCTCTGCCACTTGACCCTTCTGACACGTGGGGTCTCCTGAGCCCATTTTGGGCAGAATTCCACTGTTCTCTGGTCTTCCAGAGGGGCGGAAACACACAGGACTTTGTTTCTAGCTCCAGGGAAGTGGCATACAAAGACAAAGATGCTTTTTTTTTTTTAAGGGCTTTTAAAAGCACCCTGAGCTTTAAAGTGCATTTGCTCTGCACAGCATCTCTCCTGAAACCTTATGATAGTACCTTCCAGCTCAAGCTTAAATATTTCAGAGTACCATAAGTAGCTCTCACTGGCTGCCCATTACACGGAGGTAACAAAAGTCCACCCAGACCTGCAAGAGAACTGGGGCAGCCTCGCGCTCTCAGGCTCGTCCTTTAACTGGGAAAAGATTAACTCTCCTCCCCCGAGCTGCTCCGAGTCCCTGCCAACCTCCCTGTACCAAATAAAGCAGCCTCAGTTTTTCCTCTGAGCTGTTCTTTGGCTCTCCTGGGCAGTGAGGAACATTTCCCATCCCTGTGCCCTGCTCCCATCGCACTCCACCCGGCCGGAGCTTGGAGGAGCCAGAGGGTGGGAAGCAGCACCAGACCCTTCTCTGAGCCCCACAACTACCAGGGGCCAAGCCAAAGGAACAGGGAACAGAGGAAAGGTTTCAGCGCCAAAAGCCCTGCCAAAAATTTCTGAAGGCAAAGAAAATGCTTCTTAACCCAACAACTCCTATATAAAGGTGTAGTGAGCTACAGCTGTGGAGATTGAACTCTTTCATGGAGGGTTCTCAGCCCACCTGGGACAAGAACAACTTGGCAGCCAGGGACCATTCTGTTGGAGTATCCCTGCAGCATTACAACTCATTACAAACACAAGTTCAGCTCACTAACAGGTTTGCAGAAGGGAATTTGTCCCAGTCAGCCATTGAACCTTCAAAGGGGAATAAAGATATTTGTTCCAGACCTCCTAGAAGCCTTAGCTTGGACCTAGGCATTGTGGACAAAGCATCTTAGTTTGCAAGGGCAGGAGCTGTGGGTCAGGAGGAACATTGGTTTTATGGGCTCCTCACACTGTTGCAAACACCCAGTGACCACGGCCCAGCCCCACCGTACCTAGGATGGCATCTCGAAGCTCCTTGGTGATGATGGGTAGGTCATCAACATCCACAAAGTGCAGGTGCTTCTCGGGAGGTTGGCTGGCAGCAGCAGAGAGCTCCAAGTAATTCCCCCGGCCAGTGCTGACAATGAAGACTGTCACTCCCATGTCCTTCAGGAGCTGCATGGGTTCTGAGATGTCATCAGTGGAGAAACCATCTGTCACCCAAACCAGCACCTTGGGAACATCTGGCCGGGCACCAGCTCCATCACTGAAGAGCTTCTCCTTGGCATAGGAGAGCGCTTGGCCTGTGTTCGTGTCACCCATGAGCTGCTGAGTGTCCCGGATGGCTTGTTGCACAGTCCCACTGGACAGGTACTGGTCGAAGGGGAACTCCATGGTGGGTGTCGTGCTGATGTGGATGATGCTGGTCTGGACATCTTTGGGGCCAAAGGTAAAAGGTCGCAAAAGGTCGCATATGAATTCCTTGACCTTGGAAAACTCATAGTAGGAGACGCTGCCAGAGCTGTCCAGCAAGAAGAGGAGGTCCCCCTCGGAATTGGAAACAGATGGCTGGGGACCTACAGGGGAAGAGAGAGGGAGATGCATCAATTAAATGGTGTGAACCCAGCTCAGTTATCTTGTGCCCAATCTCAGAATTCGGTGAGGATTTTGCTGGGTAGAGACCCAGCTGGATAGCAGGCTTGTGACCTGTGTCGGACTATTTGTGCCCTGCTGCTTTCTCTGGGTTCAGTCTCACATTGGGATGTCGGATCCAAGCCCTGCCCAGGAGGACCACCGTAAGGAAAGAGGCTAAAGCACTGCAGTGGAGGTGGAAAGAGCTTAAGAAACCTCACGACAGTCTTTCCAGGCACACGTTATTAACTCATTACACAAACTGAAAGGCCAGGATGGTGGAAAGAGGCAGGACCTCAGGGTGGAGCCAAAAGTACAACCCACAACTCCTGGATCCTGCTCTCGCTGCTGCAGGAAAAAACGTCTCCGAGCTACATCGGCTTGTACTGAGACCTCTTGTGACCCAACACCAGGCTGATCCTGAGCACTTTCTGCTCCAAGCTGGAGGTGGAGATGTTCCAGGAGTTGGGAACATTCCTCAGCAGCCTGAGCCAGCAGGTCAGTCGTGCCCTGTGCCAGGGAGCAGCTTCTGCCACCCAGAACTGCTGCTCTGGGCTAATGCCGTCCCAAGGAAAAAAGCTGCTCTGAGAGCGCTGAGCGTAACGTTAACATCCTTTAAACCCTGGTTTGACCATCACACAGTGCTGAAAATAGCTGTGTTAATTAGGAGGCTCTTCAGGAAGAGCTACAGCTCCACACCGCGATGTTCTGTGTGGAGGGCAGAAAGCTTTGGTTCACAATTGGTTAACAAAAGCAACAGTTCCACTGGTGGGCAGGTAGATATTTTGGAGCTAAAGAGATTGTCTGTGGGTGGAGCAGAAGGCTAATCCTTCATACAGGCGAATACCATCAGAGTTACCTCTACTTAACACTCAGCCCTGCGTAAGATAGAAACGAAGTCCTCCCACTTAGATTTTGGCAGCAGAAAGGATCCATTAAAAAAAAAAAACCTACACAAAGGATCCCACTACACCAGGAGTGTGGCGGTGATTATAAAGCAACTGGACACTCCAGAGTCCTTCCCTTCAGGTTTAGGCTTCTAATTCCCTCATTTTTCTTCCTGCTCTTTGTCCCTCATCCAACACAAACATGCCATCTGTGCCAGAGGTGGGGCTGCACAGATTCTTTCGTTACCAGTAAATCCCCGCATTACGCAAGCGGCTGCTGTTTTTAAGCAGTTTCCTTTGCTTTACAGCAAAAGAAGGTCGGCCGCTTGGCAAGATGCCAAGTGAAGATTTCTCATTTTCAGTGACATTTTGGGAGAAGGGGCACCCACTCGCACCTCCCTGCCCTCTGAGCTGTCAGGATTTTGCTTCCGAAGAGCTGAGGAATAACTCTACAGACCTCATATCGCTGCTGCTCCTGCGCTCTACTTAAATCTAGGGGACAACAGAGAACACACAGCAGTGTCCTGTTGTCACCCTCCCGCTGATCCGTGGTCAGTAGACACAGGTCGTTTGGAAGGGAACGATGTGGGAGAAAAACGTCGCCCTGGAATCACAGTGCTGACTATTTAAACACTTGGCTTTTCCAGGAGAAAAGCAGCTGGTCAGAATTCCCTGTCTTGCACAGAGATGCTGACAGGAAACATCCGCTTCCAGAGCTCCCCATGCTCTCAGCTGGGACCCAAACACCAGCCTGATTTACGTGGAGCTTGGAATTTGTAGAGCAGAAAGGAATTAACAGCCAAAGAGATCGTGTCTTGTCTTGGTTATGTTGTAAATTCCATGTTTGTCTTCCTTTCTTGCTGTTTGGCCACGCAATTAAAAAAATGTTCTGCTCTGAGCAGAGCCTGGTTTGGAGGCTGCAGGACACGGTCGGTGCCTCCCTGGGGCCCCTTGGGACCTCGCTGAGAGGCAGGAGAAAAGTGTTTTACAGCCAAGGGGTGTTTTACACCAAAAACCATGCCTAAGAGCAGCCTGTGCCATGGGAGGTGGTTAGATCACCTGCTTAAGGAGCTGAGCCCCACCAAGCAAAACAGACTCATGTGACTAAACACACAAACTGCCGATGCAGGTCCCAGCTCGTCCACACCACAGATTGCAGGCTGGAGGTTGAGAAACGGCCCTTCGGAGAAATTCTTCTGGCAGGAAAAAAGCTGAGTTGCCGTCTCCTATGATCTCTTCAGGGGTTTCAGGATCTCTGCTGTTTTACTTAGAGTCTCGGGAGTCCCGAAATTACTCTAGGTACGGAGCTGTGTGTGAGATCGGTAGGTGCAGGACCCTCCACTCGCAGGGACAGCAACAGCCCCATCATTTTCTGCGGCTAGTCCGGAGTAACCAGGTAATGGCAACCTCAGTTTTGTTTATGAAAGTCTGAACTACCAAAGGGTTGTGCTTTGCACTGATGCAGAGATCTGAATCTGGACCCAAAGAGGGCAATGGTGGAACCAGCCATGCGACGCTCTGCTTTGACTTCTTGCCTTGGTGCACTAAGCCAATAACCATTGCCCCAAAAAAACAAATCATACTGATCATGTAGAAGCACCAGGAGCTTCCTCACTTTGCCCACTGCAGCTGAGAATAAACCACAACCATTCACATCCAGCCAAGTCCATAGGAAACAGAGTGACCAGCCTGCATCCGACCCCTCCAACAGCTCCTCTCGTTGTGTGACCATGTCACACCACCACAGCACCTCCGGACACGTGCCAGCCCGTGGCCAGGAGCTCTGCCAGCCCGGCCGGTCGCTCACTGTTGCTTTAGGGAGGCCCCACATCAAAGCTGCTGGGGAACGGGCACTTTGCCCACCAGCAGGTTCATTTCCTCGAAGGGTGCTCGGCGGTACAAGTCCAAGCCAGCACGTCAACACCACAACACACACACCTCTGCCCCTGGGAGCAAGGCACAAGCCCTCTGCAAAACCACAGCTTGCTTTTTTGCATTCTCCAAAAGCCTGAGTGTTGTTTTTTAGCCTGGACTGGGGATCTGCCACATATGCTCCCATGGCAGCAGAAATGCGTGACAATAGGAGTAACCGCTGTCTGTGTGGACATTGAACATTGTGACAATGCCAGAGGCAGCGGGAGCGTTCCCGAAACCGCCTGTGTCGCTGAGGGACAGGACCCAGCACCCTGTAAGGGATCTGAGCCACAGACAGTCTGCTCTGTGTGCCAGGAGCAGGATCGGACCCCGGCAGCCTGGGGATCTCCCGGACAGGCAGACAAGAGCTTCGCTTCTCCGTTCACACCGGGTTACACTTCTCAGGTGCAGCGACAAGCAGGCACAGCCAACAGTGGCTCTGCAGTCAAAGAAAATAACCTTTTTCTGCTTGTGAACACAAGGCAGAACAAAATAACTGCATCAGCTTGGCCACCACAATGTGGGCTTCATCTCCTACAGTGCAGAGAGCAAACCCAAGATATTCATCTCCTCCCTGTCCCTTTTCCTGCTGTCAGTTCTGTGAGACTGACCCATCATCATTTTCCCTGGACGGTATCCAAGAGAAAGCATCTTAAAGAGGAAATATAATGATTGAATTACAGAGATTAGCAAGAAAACAACAGGACAGGTATAGTATCAATCACTGTTTTTACTTCTCTTAATCAATCTGCCTCAGCACGTAACAGTGAGGAGTCAGGACTTTTTCCATACGATTACACTAAAATCTGTAAGTTTCTGAAACAGCTTCCTTTCCACTACTGGAAACAAGATAAAATTTCTTTCTAAGATGGCAAGTTTAGAAAGGTTTTTTTTGTTTGTTTTGTCCTTGTGCCAGCAAAGTAACATACAAGTACAACTATATTCCTAAAGCAGCAGTATAACTTCAACTTTTATTCTGAAAAGGTTTTACGAGAAGCAATAAGGACCAGGAGGAATTAAATGGAGGAAAGCAGTGAGGGAACACCTCGTCTTTCCAGGCACTCACCTCTCTCAGGTGCGTTCTGTCCCGCAGCAAACTGCAGCCACAAACCAAGAGAAATCACTGTCTTGGCCAACATAGCAAAGCCTGGTCCTGGGCAAACTACCTTAAATCCAAAAGCTCGGCTCTGTGAAGGCAGATGAAAGACTTCAGATCAGTCATATTACGTACGAGGATCTACCGGATCCCAGGGTGCCACTTTTATGCTGCTCATGCCTCGAGATCCGACCGCTTCTTTACGTGTTTTGCTGGGCTGTGGTGTAAGCCCTGGCTCCTGCAGACAATTTTCCTTCCTCCCCCCCTCCTTTTAAAGCCGTAAATCCATCTTGACAGGAATAGCTGGAGGAGAGGCACAAACAGCACCCCTGCTGCTGTTCCTCTCCAGAGTTAAACTTGCCCCAGGAGCGTGGATTCAATTGCAGCCTGCGTGCAGCTGGGCTGGTTTGAAAAATATATCCCTATAGATAAAACTTTGGCCTTGCAAGACGCTGGCAGCAATCCAGCTACCAGGGGGAAAAAAAAAGTAGAAAAAAAGCTCAAAGAAATCCAAAGCTGCTCTGCTGTGAGCTAGAAGAAGGAAAAACATGGATATAGAGGAAAGGAAAAGTAGAAAGGCTGGGGAGTGTGCCCTGCCCTGGGAATATTGGCTAATCTTCTGGGAGGAGGCAGCAGAGCGTTCCGCAGGTCCTAGCGCGACGCAGCGCGCGTCCCTCGCCCTGGGCTGCCCCGGGGCCAAACGCGGGATGTACAAACCAGCGATGTCTTGCTGCTTCACCCACGAGAAACGCTGGTGTCACCAAGAAACACGGAGTCTGGGGGAAGCACCCTCAGCCAAGGTGGGAGCGTCAGCTGCCTAGAAAAGGGCAAGAAACAACACTCCCTGCTGCAGCTGGTACATGCAACGGTGACGTGCCCGCTAATTATCTTGCATCAGGGTGGTGTTAAATACATTGCCAAGTCTGTTGAGTCAAAGGGGACTCACACGCCTGAAGATAAACCTGTGACAAGCATCTTACTGGATGGAGGGGCAGAAGAGTTTGGCAGAGAGACCAAAGACCCCAGGTTCAACCCTCAGAGGCACCTTCAGCCTCCCCATCGCCCTGTGTGTATGAGACTTTTACCAGAGCAACAACAACAGGAAAGAACACCAAACAAAAACCCCACCAAAACAAAAACCAACCAACCAAAAGCCAAACAAACCAAACCCAAACCGAGTTTCCCTCCTGATGGTTGTCCTGCTGTCCATGCATCTGGTTTTGGCTCCCACCCATCAGCTGGAGTCCCTTTCCCTTTTCTCACTTTAGGTTTTAACATGTGCTACTTCTGGACAGATTCAAGATGTTACTAGTAGTGAAAAGCTGGAAAATTACACCCAGTTACGAAGAAACCAACCCATCATCACCTCCCTTAACATGTGGATTGACCAACAAGACAGGCTAAAAGGCAGCAAGGAATCAACATTTAGAAGCCCACGGGATTTCTTAAACTGGTGAGCAATGTTCCCTCCAATTTGATTTTCTCTCTCCTCAGAACTGTAAAAAAAAAAGTGAGCAGGAGTTAGGAGACAAGGAGCTGTGCAAGGTGGAAAAAATAAGACTGAATGTTAGCTGAGCTGTGTCTGAACACAGGCACACAGGACTTCGCCATTGCCTCTTGAAATGGGGAGCAGACTTTTCCCTCTGACTCAGTGTGGTTTGGACCTGCGCTCGTCCTGGTGAAGTCAGCAGGACCTGCAGGTACCGCCGCTGTGCAGCTGGCAATCCGCGGTCTCATCTGGCAGGCAAGCTTCCAAGGGAAAAATGAAACAGCAAAGCGCATCACACCCTGGTCTAGTCCGCAGATCTAAGCAAATTCATCTCTTCTCATTGCTCAGATTCACGATGCTGATGTATTGACCATGGTGGGAGCCAAGAAGGCAAAAGGCTTTCCAAACCACTGCTGAGTGAAGGGCTTGTTGAGTCGTGTCGTTGTTCTGTGCTGGTGAATATATTGTACATCCTACTTGCTGTTCTCACACTGGTTGTATTGTGGATCTGGGACAGGGAAGAGATGGGCTGGAGGAAGCAAATGTTGCCCTATTGCAAACCATCTGCTTCTCATCAACTAACCAAGACATCCATGTGCCCCTGTCCTCCTCCTGCCCCATTGCCCAGCGACTCATTCAGAGAAAGTAACTGTAGAGACAGAGGGTAGAAACGCTGTGGGTCTGGTTCCCCAGGCTCACAGATGCGTGTTCTGAGCCCCCTGACTAGGGCTGGTGGGAATATGGACGTTATTTCCTTCCATTACTCACTTCCCAAGGAACTCTTTCCACGGAAGGGCTGCTCATCTTAAAATAATCCCCTTTTTTTTGTCAGTTTATCAATGTAAATGCCATTCAGTCTCCAGCCCTGCAGCTTGGAGAGATTTCAGCCTTTATCTCCCTGTAACTCCTGCTGGCACAGGTGGAAGCAGGAAAAAACAGCCTGGAAAATAATTAGATCCTAGACGATTTTGTTTTATTTTTAAACTTTACTGTAACTGACAGATCCTGTTTCCAGTAAGACGGGTGCACACGCCTGCTGAGTCCTTCCCGGCTGATGCATCCTGCGCTCTGAAGCCAGCAGCATCACTCCAGCTTTGCTCTGGTTTAACTGTGATCTCAGCTTAGCCTCAGCTCCCTATCACTGCTAATTGACTGAAATGCACTCAGGATGATCATCTTCTTACCACAGGAACTTACAGAACAGCTCAGGAAAAAGGAATTTAAAAAATTTAAATCCATCACCAACCAATCTACTGTATTTTGATTGTGGTATTGCCGAGTGCTAGCACGTAGCTGCCAGGAATTGTCTCATGAGCCACTGAAGCATGGACAATTCCTCACAGTGGGGTGCAAACATGTATACACATACACCACACAGCACAGACCCTGGGCTTTGGTGGCGTGCTGCAGCTGCCGTGACATTTTGGGCATGTAAACAATACGCAATTGCTGAAGAGATGCAATATCCTCTCCGAGGCAAATTACCGCAGCTGGAACAAACAGGCTTTTTGGGAACACAGCCCTTTTTTTTTTTTNTTTTTTTTTTTTTTTTTTCAGCTCTACATAAAAGTTTTTGTTTGGAGGGGCTATCTATATATGGCAATTTGGAAATTCCCCATTTGGAGAGGAAGCAAAGCAGCTCGGCCACACTGGAAGAACAACGTGGGGAAAAGCTCCTCCTGGAATTCCGGGGAAGGCTCATGCAGCCCTGTACAGGTGGGCACTTACCTGGGGTGCCAGTAATCCCACGTGGCTGGATGTGCCAGACTTTGGGGCTGGAAAGCAAAACCTCTGCCAGCTCCCACTGAGGCATCGGCTCCGTTCTGATGCAGAAGGTGCAGATAGCAACTGAATCACCACCAACACCCACAGCGGAGCGCAGGTTTTCCCGCAAACGCTGCCCACACCTGGGTCACCCAACTGCCTTTCTATATCACACTTAACTTTTAAACAGCTACAGGCTGGAGGGCATGAACTTGAACTCCACTGACTCAGAAATGCCATCTGGACTTACAGCAGCAAGGGTCGGGCCCTGTGTTGCCAGTTCTCAGTTAACAGTGTCATGCAGTCTCCAGCCTCAAGTCAGCTCTTATTTTTGTTTGACTTGGAAGACAAACTACAAAAATAGACATGTTTACTCTCTGCATTCACCAGTTTTATTTCTCTCAAATTTGCTCAGTGACTAGGGATGACTCCGCAGTGAGGTAAGGTCTAGCTTATAGATCATCTCCTTCATCTCAAAGCATCCTAAAAAGTCACCCAGTACAAAAATACAGCCACTTCTGGGGTGAACACCCATAGCTTTTCAACTACTTGTAGCAGTATTGCACTAGAGCTTCAGATATGTGAAATAATTTGCAAGACAGACCTACTCTGGAAGAACATAGCTACCCAAATTAGCATGGTGTCAGTATCCTGGGAAAGGCTGCTTCCTTTTCTAATGCTGAAGAACTGACTGCAGAGTTATCAGGACCTTCTTAAAAATATCCTGGTAGCATTTAGCAATAAGAAAATACTTCAGAAACGGTGCCCTGGATGGGAACTCTTGCTATTTCCCCTCCAGCGTGATGTCGTGCCAGGACACAGTGTCCTAGTTTTCTCTCTCGTATACATTTGCAGCAGCCTATTTCAAAATGGAGGAATTTATGGAAATAACACACAGGTAGACACAAGCCTGTTAGATGTCTAATGCACACAGTGGAAGGGGTAGTAGGCATAGAGGGGGGAAAAAAAAAACCCCAAACACAAAATCACCCAAAACAAGCCCTCACTGTGTGAGCACAGCACAGCAATAGCCAAAACATTGGTGCAGCAAAGCTGCTGCTGCTACCAAGGCAGCTTATCTGCAAACCAGCTCCCATTGCCAGCCAGTAAAATTGTCCCAGGCCTGAGAAAGTGTGCCCTAAATGAACAAATCATTCCAAAATTCAGCTGCATCCAATGTAGTCCGTACATCAGGGCAAGAGATCAGACAATTATACTGTAGACCGTACAGGACCCATGCTTTAATGCTATAATGCTCCTATTGTCTTCAGGAAAACTGGCCTAGAGCGAACAGCAGCTGCTGCTGCTTCTTTCACATTTGTAAAGGCGTTTACAGCCTTTTAAGTAAAAACTGCAGTGACGAACCGGTATGGAAGGGGCTTCACACTGTTATTTTTGAGCCAGCCATAAAACCAGCTTTGACTGTTGTTAAGAGCTAATACATACAGTTTCATTATGGGCTGAAAGGAACGATACTGGGAAAAAAAAAGACCTTTATGCACAGCAGCATTTGGAGTCAGCCCCATTCATGCTGTAGCTGTGTAGCAGCCCGACTTTCTGAACTGCAGCTGGGCCAGTTTTTTGTTTACAAGCTCACAAAACCACACGGAGTCAAACCAGCTTCTTGCTTTCACCTTGCCTCTGGGATCTGAAGTGGTTTAGATTTGTAGGAACAAATGAGATCATTTGCAGCGTTCCAGGAGCAGGTCAAAGAGCAACCTGATACAGAGGAGGAAAAAAAGGAAAAGCAGGAGGGCTGGATGCCAGTGGTGCAAAGCAGAGCTGAAGCACTTAAGCCTGACTCTAGTCTGCCACAGTCCAGGCTCACCAATCTGAACCCAGAGTACCTGAGATTTCGTTTTCCCCTTTCTCCTGCCTGGAACTTTTGTAATTTCCTTTGACTTATAACTGCTCAGAGTCAGGGCAGGCTGCCCCGCAGGGATATGTAGTAGTGAAGGGGTAAAACAGGAGAAACAGAAAAAGACAATGTAGGTGGCTCATTCGCAGGCTTCTGGATTCCTCCTTTTGTCAGGTAGGTCAGAAATAGTGAACACCTCTGGCCCCGTCTCTCCCCATTACTGTAGCGGCCCCCCTCTTGTGCACAGCAGGTTGAATTAATAACTGCTGGGTTGTCAGAACTCATCCTTATCCTCCACCCGCTGCCGCAGACGGTGCTGCCTGTCCACACACATCAGCTTCCCCGCCGAGGAGGAGCTGCCAGACAGAGCTCTTTGCTTCGCTGCCTCAGTCCTGGGCTCCCAGCTCAGCCCAGGACCAGCAAGAGCAGGATGGGAAACACCAGCCATCCAAATAAATAGACAGGGCACAGGCTCAGCCATCTTCACACGTGCAAAAGTCAAATCCAAACCAGCATCCTCGCCAGTGGGACACACCGGACAGAGAATGACTAAATTACAACCAGATTTGTGGCTGGTTGGACAGGGCTGGCACCAGTCACTGGGTCAGACTCTGCTTCGCGTGTGGAATCAGAACCTGGGAGCCTCTAGCTGAGATCCTCCAAGACTTCACGTTCCTGCCTCATTTCCTTCACAAGATAGGACTTTACTGCATTTTTCCCAGCTGGACCCAAACTGTATTATAGTTTCACTTTGCTTGCCAGGAACCAGAGCAGCAATGAAAATTGGACCCACTTCTAAGAGGTACAAATGAGGTCTGGATGCAGATGTCAATTTTTAACCAAAGGCTATTCTTTGGAGTGCATCACTTTCCTTATTGCTTGACTTTTATCCCCGCCTCTATCCTGTTAGGAAAGCCCAGACTATTGGGAAAAGCCAAATTTAAGAGAACCTCCTCAGAACCAGGTTTCCTGAGAGATTTCCAGCTACACAATAACGATTTCCCGTCGAGCAGCGAGGTCTCAGCCTTGAGAACCGTCAGCCTCTTTTAATAATTGTGGTGTCTTAACCTATCAGCCTGGGAGAGAAAAGCCAATTTGGAGCAGCCTGCAGGCATGCAGACAAGAGCAAGACATGTCAGAGAGAGCATTCTGCACACATGCAAAGGAGACTCATGCATTTGGACAGTTGTCCTGGGCTTGTTTTTCTGCAGGGTGTCCAAGGGAAGAAGCCACCAAGCCAAAGGACACCAGCTTCTGTCTCCCGGGAGGCTGGATTGTCATCTATTGTGCTTATTCACCCAATTGCTTTGAATCGCATCAGTAATTGTTAAGGTGGTTTTACAGCCTTTTACCCCATGCAGCTCTGCAGGCCCTGACTGACCACTGGGTGGTTTCTGAAGGTCCGAGTTAACTCTATCACAACTTATAGCAGGTTATTTGGTAAGAAATAGAGAAAAACAGCAGCACAGGATAGTTTCTGTTCCTATCAGTGAAGTGGCTGTATTTTAGGTGTGCTCTATTTTTAGAGGCTCGTCTAAATCTTGCCAAGCTCTGCCGAGTTCTTGGCTTGGTGAGTGGGGGAAAGCAGGCGAAGACATTGATGAATTGGCCTCCGAACACCCATCAGACCAGCACGGAGTCACAACAGGAAAGGGAAGCAGCAGAACGTGGTGTGGAAGGTCCCATCAGGAGGGACCTCCTGGCTCCCACTTCAAGCACAGCTGCACGAGCACCGGCCAAGCTCTGCGCCTGGAATTCGGAAGAGAATGAGGCTGATTTTCCATCAGCCTCAATACCCAGGTGACTGTTGGAGCCTCCCCACTCCCAGCTCTGATGGGGGCAGAGGTACCAGTTTTCTTGTTTTTACCTTCACGCCAGCAGCTTTTGAGACTAGAGAAGTTGACTTTCTGGATAAGTATAGTCTGAAAAACTGGTGTGCTGGGCTGGAACAGGTTCAGCACTTGTGTGTCCACAGCAGAGGAGCACAACTGGACCAGCCTGGGATGGGGATTTCCAGAGTCCCGCTGGAAAGGTCATTTCTCTGGTCCAGGCTGTCAGAAGGGAACTGACCTTTAGTTTCAGGGTTTAGGACTGACTCTAAGGTAGGCTTTGCTGAGGGCTCACTTTTCATCTGGAGCTTTTCACCCCCTCTTGGTACTAAGGCAAAGCCATCTGAGCAGGAGCAAGGCTTCAAACACGAAAAACAATCATTCTTTTTGTCTGAACCCAGCTGGGGAGCGAGTGGGAGGAAAGGGAACGACTCCGTGCGCTGTCAGCGGCTCCTCCAGCCCCGCTGACCTTGGCTGGCCCCCTCTCTGCTCCTGCAACCCCTGGAAACTTGTCCCCTCCATGCCGCTTAGTGTCAGAGTGGGGATTTTCTCTCCACACCAGCCCCTGAAAGCCCTTGGTTTATGACTGTTCCCCTCACAGTGCACGGGCTGAGCTCTGAGTCAGATCTGAGTTCATCCTTCAAGGCACTGATTCTTCATTTTCCACATGTTCAACAAGTTCTAGAGGTGTAGATGTCTGTGGATCCAGGCTTTGATGCCTACAAGCCACAGATGAGACATGATGAGACAATCAACACACTGCCCCACAACATGTGCCTGACAGCTACCCCTTCTTTATTGCCAGCCTTGTACTCCTCCCACGTCAGACCAGGGAAATAGCTGCAATTCCAGTAGTCCATAAAGAAAGAGGTGACTTGACGCATGCAAAGCAATCCAAACAATTCCCGTCTATTTTGGGGATAAGAGGCTTTTGTTCTGGAGCTGGGTGTTGTAACGCCTGACCCAACGATGAAAGAACAATGAGAGCAAAAATATTCCCCCACAAATAAGTGGAACTATTAGCCAGAAACATCCTCTCCGCTCCCCACCCTTCCATGGAGGCACAGGCTCCCTCTGCAGAGATGAATTTACTTCTCCAACCAAGGAAGAAGATACAAGTGATGTGAATGTAGAATCCCAGCCAGCCATCCACTGATGGAAATGTCATACACGTTTGGAAAAATAGCACATCAGCAACAGAGAAACAGCTAACCACACACTAACACGGGCCCACATCTCTGTACACGCTCGCACTCAAATCCTGCTCTCTGCGGAAAATGTGAAAATGTGCAATTCCAGCCATTTCTCACCTTCCCAGCTGCCGCACTGAACCAAGTAAGCAATAAAATAATAGCAATAAAGCAATACTTACCCCTTCCACAGTCATTTCCATTCCTAGTTCTCCAAAGAGGAAGGTAAGCAAAGCCCCATGTATATGTAGGTGGGACACAGGGCAGAGCAAAGGGGGGAAGTAATCACCCTTAGGCACATGCAGCTGCTGATCACAGGTGGTCCTGGTGCTAGGACAGGGAAGATTTGTTCAAACTGGGCTCTAAGTGTGGGGCCTGTCCTAATGTCTCGTCCTGCTCGCATGTCCATCACACAGAGGAAGTTGGGCAGATCCTGTTTAGCAGATTTCTCCCACACACGGGGCTTTTTCTGCCTCTGCAGCTCTTCCTGGCACCTGTCAAGGGAGTTGCTGATACTTTCCCCTTGCAAGGCACTCAGAAATCAGTTAGAGCTTCTGTTTTCATGTGCTCTGCCGCTTTCCTCATCTCGAGAGGCCATTGCAAGCTTGTCAGGAATGGAGAAGATGCACAAAACATGATTGAGAGATGTCACAGTGGGGTAAAAAAGAAAAACAGATGCAGAATGGAACTGTGAAATTGAAAAAAAGGGTCTTTTGTTTGCAGTCTTCCCCTGAGGCTGCTTGTGTCGTTGCATCATTGTGCACGCAGGCTACCAAGACCTCTCCTTGCACAGAATTCCCTGCAAATCTCCAAAGCAGGGGTGAAGTTCTGGAAGTTCTTCACTCTTCTTTCCTGAGCCTTCAGATTAGGCGATGGCTACCTGTGAGGAGTTGTCATCAGCCTTTGCTAGCTGGAGAACCCAGCAAAAATGCAAGTCTTTGCACCCTTATGTGTTAGACCTCTGATGCTAACCAAAATCAAACGTTTTCCAGGATTTCAGATCAAAAATCAGACACTCAGTTTCAGCACAGTGATTCCTGGACTCTTTCTCGTTACAGTTGTTCATTGATCAGTGATGACAAGGCTTTCCTGTGTTGCCGCTTTGGAAGGAGCATGAAAGCTGGAGCCTGAGCCTGTGTCATGTAGGCTGCAGTAATTATCCCAAATACCTCTGTAGCAGAAATAACCCTGTTAAAGAGGATGCAAAGACAGACGTGTCCCATTGTAGACCATGGTATAGACCTTGCACATGAGGGGTCTCAAGCCCAAAGAGAAAGTTTTCCATTTCTGGTCGCGAATGATCCAGACAGTGGGAGGAACTCCAACAGTGACCTCATGAAAGCGTCTTGTGCCAGTGAAATGCTTGGCCAGGCTTTGGAGAGAATTTTTTTCATCTCCAGAATGTTCACGGGGTTTTGCTGAACAGCCACATCCAGCAGGAGTGACAGTGAGATGGTGCATCTGTTCTGAACAGGCCGGATTGCTTTCTTATAGTCAATCTTATAGGCATTTCTGGGATGAGAAAGGAGACCACTTTCTGGTGGAAATG
Source organism: Pampusana beccarii (assembly GCA_013399365.1). Classification (NCBI taxonomy): domain Eukaryota; kingdom Metazoa; phylum Chordata; class Aves; order Columbiformes; family Columbidae; genus Pampusana; species Pampusana beccarii. Next base: position 1,844,538 of record VWYH01000624.1, on the reverse strand, counting down.
GGTGAATTCTGCTACTGGGACATTTGTACTCCGAGAAATCCCAAACAGTATTTTTCCAGCTCGCATATAATAATAAATTCTGTCCTCGATTACTGCTATCTTGATGAGACAACCCCAAAAGTGCGTCACACCCCTCAGCTACCGCATTTGTGTGGCTAAAATGATGTCAAGGAGCTGAAAGATCAAGGCAAGCACCAGAAAGCCCCATCAACAAAAGGCCCTTGAGCAGAAACCGAGCAGTTGAGGTGAGTTCCACCCACGGGACCTTTGCAAATCCCACAGAAACCTGATTTTCCAAGTGCTAACAGGACTGGTCTGGCCCGCGCAGACGGGCAGGCACAGAGCCATGCCAAACTAGAAAAATAACACCAAGTTATTCACACCCTTATTCAACTGCATGACAACCTTAATTGCAACAAGGCAAAAGGGTTTTCTGTCTTAGTCCCGCTTGCTCTGTTTGTGCAGAATATGGAGTGTTGCATTATTCACAAGAAGTAAATCAGAAGGCAGAATGAGCTCTTTCCCTTTAACCTGAGCTAAAAACCTCTTGTGATCTGTAGAAGTCTGACTGATTGATTTCTTTTCTATGCTGTTTATTTTTTTCTCCTGATTTCTAAGTACCTCGAGTCCAGTCGCGACTCAAAAGCACATGCCAGAATATCACAAGTGGAGTGTTTGCCTGGTGCATTTGGCTCAGAGGGAGTCAGGAAGCAACAGCAAATTAAACGTCAGCTCCGCGTCCAGCAGCAGCATGAAGTGCAGCTGGTGCCTGCGAGAAAAGTGCTCTTTGTAAAAGCATCTGCCTCCAAACCTGACGCAATTCCACCCTCCCTGTCCGTGTTTCAAGACCTCACCAGAGGAAAGGTGGTGCGAGACAGGAAAGCCATCTCCAAGGAGAAGTAAGAGATATTTAAAAGCAGTTTGCAGAAAACTGGTCGTATCTTTTGCTGTGTCCTGTTGTGGCAAAGCCTGAGCCTCTGGCAGGAAAACCGGCCCCTGAACGAGCCGCATGGCTGAGCTCATTTCAAGAGATAAGGACGTTTGTTCTCCAGCCGGACTCAGCGAACGCTCGTTCCTCTGAAACAGCGAGTGCTGTGCGGGAGCAGGGATGCTGTTTGTGCAGATGCTTCGGGAAGGCTGGAGGATGCGGGATGGCTGAGGTGGGACTCAAATGTACGGGCTGGTGGCCAACGTGAGACCAGCGTGCTGCTGAAGGAGCCAGGAGGACTTTTCAGGAGCAAAGCAGATATTCTGGGCTTTCAGCAACAAGCGGCTTATGTCTGGGAGGAAGTCTGCTCCCCTGGCTTCTATTTTTGCTTCTGCTCATCTGTTGAGGGTCTGGGGCTTGGTTTCCTTAGGTCTATACCTTGTTCTTGGGAAACAATGAAAGAGGCTCGAGTGGACCTGGCAGCATCTGAAAGCAGAGCAGCAAACCAGACAGCATCATTGTTTTCCTGACTGTTTTGTTTGGGATTTTTCTTTTTGCCTCACTGCTTATCTCTCCCTGAGGTTCACGCAAACCATTGAAAACCAGGTCCAGCCCTGCACATCCTGTCTGCTTTATACCTGCTGGAGGGCTGCCCGCCGAATCTCAGGGGACAGAAAGACGTCAGTGTCTTCTGGTTGGACCCACCAGTCCTTCCTAGTATGATCTGCTTGACCTTTATGATGCTGAGCTCACCCGTTGTGCCAACAGTGGAGCGAATAATTTTGCGCAGAGAAGTTCTGTTTTACAAAGTAGTCCCAGAGAGAGGATGTCAAACCAATCTCTATCACCTAAGAGGGCTGGGAACGGCTTTTCAGCTCCCTTCAAAATATCCAGTAAAAAAACTTGTGCCAGCAGATACGGTCAAAGCCCCAGGAAAAGAAAAAGGACAACTCTTTTTCTGTGCCATCCTGTCACAAAAAGTTATTTCAATGACACTAAAGGGGGGACACAGTCCGTCTGCACTGGTGGGAAATCTCAACAGCCTGTCCTTGTGTTCTGCCCAGTCTCACGCCCTGGAGGTGCCCGGGATCTGCTGATCTTGTTTTCAGAACATCGATCCCAAGCGCAGATTGCTTTCATAGTGACACCCACCAGAGCCAACTGCGTTCTCCTGCAGACAAGGGACTCGGATCCAGCTCCCTTCACACTCTTGGCCACCTGCCCTTTCCATTCCCAAGCTGGGCCAGACACTGTGTTATCTAAAACCATCTTCCTCAGGCATGTTCTCACCCCTTTACACTCACTGGAGACGGACCAGATAGGTGCAAGGGCTGTGAAATTGTGATTAACCCCTTGCACTGATAATCACGTCAGCTGCCAGCCTGTGCAGACGCGTAGAACACTCAGAAACACTATTATTGGGATTGCAACACTTCACAAAGGCTTTATCGTACATCAGCAGCCTCCTGCTTGGTGCCACGGAAATAAAAAAGTGTTGACAAAAGAGTAATTTTAGCAGATTGGTTTATTAAGCCTGAGGCTGATGAGCAGGAGCAGAACAGTGCTTTAGGTGAGCGGGAGGAATTAACCTTCCCGTTCAGTGCCACGTCCCTGCTGCCACGGAGCTCCAGACGGAGCCAGCACCTTTGTGCGATGCTGGCTGGGTGGCTGCACACAAGTCCTTTAAATGTTCACCAGCTGGCAGGGCAAAACGGGCAACTCAAAGCTAAGATGCTCCTGGAGCGCAACGTTAGATGGCATTTCATTTGGTGTCACCAGTGGAGATGCTGCAAGAGACCCCGGTCCTGGTTCCACAGTCACTCATGCCTCTTTGCTGGGGACGAACTGCCTCCAAAAGCTTCCTGGGATTGAATTACTCCTGGCATTCGAGTGCTCCCCCCACAGCCCGCTCTGGTCCCGGCCCATCACAGGCTGTCCCGTTTGCCCACAACCCCTGCCAGCGTTTCCATGAACTCATGTCCTGGCAGGGAGGAGAAATGCAAAGCAAAACCCTGACCGCGGCAACAGCCCTTGCAGGGCCGGGCCTGCAGCGTGGACAATTCACGGCTCTTCTTGTGAAAAGCGGCTCTTTTGTTGGTCTGATAAATGTCCCTATTTTGTCAGTGGATCTGAAGAATGGGGTGCAGATCCTTTGCTTGGCTTGCATCGCCAAGCTTTTTTGCTTGGGGAGCATCGCCCAGCCTGCTCAGCGCTGCTCTTTCATGTGGGGACAATGGCAGCACCTCTAACGATCTTGCTGTCACCGCCAGGCAGAGCAATTAGTGTTCTGCAACACACCATGGGCAGAGCAAGTGTTCTGCAACTTTTGAACCACAAACCCTTTGGCAATGCGTGCTTGACAGATGGCTTCAGAGTGGCATTAGCATTTTAATAAAGCTATGCAATGCACTTGAAAACATATGTGTGTATATATATATATGCACACAGATTCTGTTTCCTTCTGCCATTCATAAATTCCTAGGGTGAGGAGAAACTCTGGGCACTTTTGCTGTCAGGGACTAGTTTGATGTAGCAGAAGCCCAAGTTAAATTGCTGCTCTCATTCTCACCTTTGTCCCTTCCATTTGCACATTCTCCCAGTTCACAGCCCAGTCCAGTCCCAGGGAATATTCCCGGGACAGTCTGGGACCCGTCCTGCAGGCACTTCTGTGCGAGGAAGATCAGCTGATGGGTGAAGGAGCCTTGGCAAGCAATCTCTGATTATTCTTTCTTTAATTGCTTCCACTCATTCTAAGCAAATTTTCCAGCAGAGCTGGAAACAATCACCAGAGACTGGTTACCCCGGTGAACAAGAAGGGAGGTGAAGAAGACAATGGAAATTTCCCCAAAGACATTCAAGTTACAATTAAGCCGTTAGCAACAGAAATATAGAGAGCAAAAAGAATTGTCCAGCACGTATGCCATTGGAATTACATTATATTACCATGCAGAACCCTGCCAAATTAGCCTAGAGAGTTATTCACAGCAAACTAAGCACAGGGAGTATTAAACTGCCTGTGATGAGATTTAGAGCAATAGCCAATTTTCTAAGAGCACTTTGCAAGGGGCTGGTGACTCTTAGGAAGAACCAGAGCCCCTCTGGGTGCGAGTGCTTGGAATTCCCATTGAATTCAGTTCCCTTTAACGCCTCTTGCTGGGCCCTGGCTGGTGGAAGAACTATCCCAAGAAGAAACCCAGAGCCCCAGTCCCTTCTCCTTCCTACACAGGCGGAATTTAGCGTCCTTCCAATAAATGCTATGTTGTCCTTGGCTCCAAAAGATCTTCCTGATTTCTGTTCATCTTGACAGATGGTTCTTATTTGTACAGCCCCCAGCTGAGGGCTCCAATAACTGAAGGCATCGGAGGAACAATACCCAGCTGAAAGCACTGAGAAATGGCTTAAATATTTCAACCAGAATTTTTGCTGGACTCAGAGTCTCCAGCTGGCAAACGCAGGGAGGCTGGGAACTGGTTATTTAGTTCCTGGTTTCTTCTCACCTAGAATTTCCCTGTGTTGTGTAGAGGTCCTGCATTCCCTTGGGCTGAAACGTGCTCTCATTTACCCTGGTGCAAATCTAAAGAGTCTCCACTGATTCCAATAGATTTTCCAGGCCCTCGTGCTATCTTCCCAAGGCTGCCTAGCAGTTAGATGCCTCATGTTTGCCTTGAAGCCTGATGCAAAGTGGGGAATGCTGGCAGACGTACGTGTGCAGGCTGATGAGGAAATCTATATTGCTATAGCAACAGAGCCTGGGCTGCAGGACTCTCCAAAACCTCATCTGGGTGTGTGAAAGCTGGTCCTTGGGTGCTCTAGCAAAGCCGTTTAGGAGCAGTGTGAGCAGTTGATAACAAGAGGAAAGGGATAATAAATGAAATACGCAATACTGGTAACCAAGAGTAACTTCCTATGTTGGAGAAGCCACCTGGAAGAGTGAAAAGGAGGTATGTGGGCTGGTTTGTTGAGGCTTTGGTTTAATTGATGCCAGGATGGATAAATAGCAGTGAAGGCAAGACTGTGACCATCACAAGGTAACGTGGCAGCCAGAGATCAAACCGGTGGCCCTGGCCTCTCAGACAGGGCGTTCAGCAGCAGTGCCATGCTTACCTCCTGCTGTCCCCGTGTTGTTCTTGTCTGTTTTGGTGGCTGGACCGAGCGTCCCACTGTCCGTGCACAGGCTGTTTCCTGCCATTTCCATCCGCTGTCACCTGTAGCCACCACTGGTTATTTCTCTGTGTGGGACTGGGGGCCACGTAGACTGGAAAAATAAATCCTCAGAAAGAAAGCAGAACTTATATTTTAACTTACAGTGATATGTGCTGGGTATTGTTGATGCAGCCAGTGCTTCGAGACAGAACAGAGATAAACTCCCTCAGTGTGGATTTGACATGGTCTTTATTTACACACAACACTTGAAATAGTTGTATTTGGGAGGCAGGTGGACACTGGCCGGTGGGGATACAGAGCTTGCAGTGCCCAGCAGCACACAGACCTCACTCACCGAACACCACAGGGAGAGAGAACCACACACCGAGCTGCCGAGCTTTTCCCTGCCATACCCTCTCACATCTGGGTACTACACATCTGCAGACACATCTGGATGGCGACTCTGGGCGGTGACGGTGCGGAGGGACAGGGCAGGGAGAAGATGGTGCTGGTTAGGACTGGGCTTTTAGTGCTGCAAACTCACACCCAGGCCTTGACTTGAGTGTTAAACCCCCTGGCGCAGCTGCACAGACCCCCCTCCTCATACCAGCGCCACTTCACCCCCTTGTACACGGCCCTGCTGCACGGCTGGAAGCACATGAGGAGCCGCAGACGCCGTGCCAGGCTGCAGTAGGTGGCCATGGCCACCACGATGAGCGGGGACATGATGACGAAGCCGAGGATGATGAGGGCAGAGGAGCTGTTGTCATCCAAGATGCTTTTGCAGTAGCGGGCAGCTGAGTGCAGGACCTGTGGGAAGAGACGGAGCTGGTCACAGAGCGGACAGGGGTGGTGGCCAAAGTACCATCCAGTTTCTAGTGCTTTCCCAGAAACACAAACCTGTTCCCTCTCTCCGAGCTGAGTTCAGCAGCACTGTGTGACTGGCAAGACATTTTAATCAAGCTTTCAATTATTCCAGCATCGCTGTACATAAGAGCACCGCACACTGACCCTGGAGCAGGAAACACTAATCGTTAATAAGCCCAAATAGCACAGCTTAGCATTTGATAGGCAGAAATCACATTAAAAGGCCTCCTGCTGCTACATCGATGTGGGTGGCACAGCACACTGGAGGTTATAACAACACAAATAAAAGACAGAATGCTAGAGTCTGCAGGCAGAGGTTGGTCAGCCCATTGCTACCCGCTGTCTGGAGACTCTCCAGCCTCCCGCTGCAGAGCAAACCCCGTCGTGTTCTGTGCACACACTGTGCTCGTTCCTGCCCCCAGCATCTCTTTGCACTGCACAATCTGCCAGGAAAGCCCTGTCACCCCATGTTGCTGCAAAGCATCCAGCATGCTAACCCGTCCTTGCTGAGTGGTATTTAAAGTCCTGCTTTCATCCCGGCAGCAGGAGCTCTGAGTCAAGCCTCACCATCGTTCTGCATTAACAAATGCTACAGGCAATGCCCCATAGCCCTGCCTTCCTTTCCTTTTTTTCACATTCTTTCAGCAGCACCAGAAACACAACCCATCAGACTAAAAAAAAATTTAAAAAAAATCCATTTAATGGATGGTCAGTGCAGAAATTGGCCTCTGTCGATTAGGGAGGCATTGAAAAGCAGCAGCCCAAAGAAAAAGGACTGCTCTTGTCAAGCCATGCTGTTGCAACCCCTTTCTGTGGCTATTAAAGCGCAGTCTGGGTTAAGGCTCCTTACAGCTACCGGCAGCACAGTTGCGTTCACTTCCGATGGGCTTGTCCGAACTCAAAAGCCTTTTGCATCACCTCAAAGCCTTTGGCTGGAGAACAGTGTGTGCGAAGGAGAACTTGAGGTTTTCCATCAAGAGCCTGCAGGTCAGCATGAACCACCACAAAGATGATCCTGTCAGCCCAGTCTATACACATACCCCCCTTATGAACAAATCTGTATACGTACACATCCTTTATGAAAACAAAGCCAAAGCTCAGGGATTTTAGCCTTGTCTTTACAGCCACTGCTCCCCGTGGGCTAAAACAAAACCTGTATGGATGGCCCTGCCTTAGAGCCACCCATTAGCAGCCAAATGGAGCAAGACTGACTTACCCGAGAGTGGCACTGGAAGCCAAAGTAAACCACCACGATGGTGGGGAGCAGCACGATGGTGAAGATAATGAACATCAGGAGCAAGTTGATGAAAAAGACCAAGGAGTTCATGGTGACGACCAGCAGGGTCCAGGCCAAGCAGCACCAGGCGCTCCGCGGCTCCCTGGGAAGGAGCTGGTGGTCCATGTCATACGGCGGGAGGGTGGGAAGCATCTGAGACTTCTCCGAGAGGTTTTCTGCCCCAAAGTCCTCAGCGTCCTGGCCGGACATTGTTCAAGAAGATTGCTAATCAACTCAAGCTCTTATCCAAAACGGTTTCTTTGCTTTTGGCAACAGACCTGGGAAGTAACTTGCAGGGGCTTTTCCTGCCTCTTCCACACATGGACGAGAACACTGACCCGGAGATAGTAACAGAGCAAGGAAGGAAAAGCCTCTTTCGCCCACCTCCTCTCCCAGGACCTGCCCAGCACAGGTTGTTTCCTCTCAGAATGTTTTTCAGCAGTGTCCCAACCTCTGTTTTGAAGTAGATGTGGCTGCTGGAAGCTTGGCAAGAGGTGTTATTTTGCTTTTGAACCCACGGCACTCCTGAATTTGTTGTCCTTCCTAGGATTACAATCCCAAGAGCTCTCAAACCGTTGCTGTCTCAGCTTTGATAGGCTCCTTGGTTCCAGAAAGCGCCTCCCTTTAGCATCTCCTCCACCTTGAGCACTGCCGTCTGCTGAGAATACCAGGCTTGGGCACTTCTAGACAGTTCCTTGACTCCAAATCATCTTTCCATGCTCTTCACCCTGCACTCAAGTAAATATTCCCACTCAGATCATCCCAGTGAAGACACAAGCAGCAGCTTTTTCTCCCCTCTGCCTTGCTGGAGTCCTTGCCCACACCATACAGAGCTGGAAGCAAAGGCTGGAGCGGTGTGTGGTTTCTGTGCAATCACGGGCACTCGAACACGAGCAGCGTCTTTCTGAGCTGCCTCTCGGAGCTTTGCAAAGCTGCTCTGTGTACAGAGCAGATGCTGAAGCCGCTCTCCACGCCAGCCAATCCTCCACAGCTGTCTCAAGTGATGTAGCACACAGCACCCAAGGGCCACACTCACACCATACATTCCCAGGGCAAGACAGTCCCTTTCCAATCATAATTATTCTGCCTCTGATTAATTTTCTACAATTTCTCTTTGGATTTAAAAAAAAAAAAAGAAAAAAAAATAGAGTAATTTAAAATAACCACTGCATACCTCAGAAATCTTCTGTTCTCTGCAGTCATCACAGTTGTTGTTTGCAGAATATATTCATATTCTCGCACTGAAGACATAACAATTATCAATTATTTCATCTGTCTCATACGATCAGTTTTATTTAAGAATTTCAGTCATATCTGCACAGTTATGTAGCCTTTAAGATACATTTTTATATGTGTGACCACAGTACTGCAGGAAGGAGAAAATTCCCTTAAGTCCAGAGGAAACTGAGGCAGCGCAGGACTCACCAGAAGGCACCGTCAGGGAAAGGATCCGGGAGTCCCCTGTTCCACTTGATGCTGTTTCTCTCCAAATATTCTGCCCTAGAAAAAGGTTATCAGAGAAACGAGGTTCACACAATGCTCCGGTGAAGGAGGTGGCATCACCCAAAATGGGACAGACCCCTTCTCCACCCAGAGCAGGAGACTGATGCTAGCCACTTAAACTACATTTCTCTCAAGTGCTTTTGTTTCCTCTAGCTCTAGCACTGAAGGTGACACTGAATTTAATTATACTATTTTGTTAGTTATTATTTATTCTGTCTGTTGAGTTGCCTCACAGTAAAGGAAAAAAAAAGTGCCAAGAGGTGGGAGGAAAGTTAAAAATAGCCTGTGAGACTGGCAGCACCGCCAGCAGCCTGGATCCTGGTTTGTTCCAGAAGAAATAGGCTGGTAAATAAGAGAAATCAATAATTTGTAGCACAGACTGAAGTCAGCATCGGTCTGTATCAGACTCAGCTGCCCTTGAAAGAGCAGGATAGGGAGAAGAAAGGTGAAATCCAGACAAAAATTACTCTCCCAAGAGTTTCTGGTACTGGGCTGACTGCAGTGATGCTCTTTGTGCAAAGGGGAGTCCCGGACCATCTCAGAAAAGAGAAGAGAAACCAGCAGCATAGAACTGGGCAGAAGGGTTAAGGAGCTGCGGCACAAACTGAATTTCCCTGTGAATTCTGCCCCGAGGAATCCTGTTTCATTCCAGTGAAATATTATTCCTGTGCTAGATAACATCTCAGGTACCACAGTGTACTGCACGCTGCCATCACCGGCAAGAATGGCTTTCCTTGTTTTTCAAACTGAAAAATACACCTGAAAATTACTTCTTTAAATTGAAAAATATACCTGACAATTACTTCTTTAAACCAATCGTAAATTCATTTACCGCAGCTCTGTGTTGTAAGCCCAAAAAAAGCAATAAGCTGTCTCTCAAATATGAAGATGTTCCTCTACTTTCTTTCATTTTCGAATGTCAAGCATTGAAATATTTTTGAAAGGTGAACTAACTAATCCAGACATTTAAAATTGATTTTGAAAGCACTTCAGCTGACAGATCAATTTTGATTTTAACGAGACTGCAAACCCCAGGAGCAGCCCTGTTTGGACAGCACTTCCCCGGGTGAGGGGGAATGAACTGTGAAAAATGTGTAGTAATAAATGCATGAGAGAAAGATTAAAAAATACAGAGAGAAACAACCTTTAAAATGGTCACTGGAGTATGAGAAGTCCATTTTCGTCTTGTTCTACCCCTTTTCTTCCCCGCACTCTCAGGCTGAATGGCTCCTAGGGGAAAACGCAGGCTGGCAGCCTTCTCTCGGGCTGCAAAATGTGAAATTCCAGACATCCAGAGGGAAATAACCACTGAATCCATCCTGCCTTCGGTTGTTGCACAGGCCGGTCACAGTGTTAATAAATCCCCAAATCTGCGCAGGAAACCAGACGGCGTTGGACGTAATAAACGTGACAAATGGCACAGGGGCCACTAAAGAGTCCCAGGATTTACTGTGCCTGTCTAACAACCGCTGATTTAAAGATGTAATGTTTTTCAAGCTTGACTTATACCTTCTAAGTGGAGAAAGGACACGATACATGCACACAAAAAAAACCAAACCTCAAAACCAAAAAAACCCCCACAGTATAGAAAGCAGAATCAACGTTAGGTTTAAACCACGAAAAAAAATGTGAACTCAGTGCTGGGCAACTAAAAATTCTACCCCAAAATCACTCCAGCTGTGTTGTCTTGGAACACCACAAAGCTACATTTTACATTTTGGGATGTTGTGGAGTTTGGGGCGGAGTGAGGAGCCAGAAATGGCTCCAACAAGCACCCAAGGAGCCTGAATGAAGAGCTGTCCCAAGCAGCTATACCCATCGCCACAGTGATAGTATGGAAGATTCCCCACGCCTCTAATTGGGGGAAATTTCCACATCGTTAGCAATTCCCTGCCTATAAGTGGGAAAGATGTCTTGGTGATGGTGCAGGTTACGGAGCAACTTCTACCGGGAGCATCATTGCTTTGAGATGCTGAAAGTGGTAATGATTAAAGATGATGAGACGCATTAATTAGTTTTCTGATGGCAGAGGCCCTTGCTGCTGAGAAATAATTTTCCCGCTGTCTGTAATGACAGCACCATCTTGTGGCTTGTTGCACTTGATAAATTTGCATTTTACATCTCACAATCTCATCTATGCAGAAGGATACGGTAAGAGATGCTGCCCAGTCACGGAAAACAACATGAGAACTTTTCATGCTGCTTTAGCAGGACTATCACAACAACCTTTATTCAGCAAGTTCTTGCCCAGTGTCATTTGGTTACATTTCCTTTAGAAATATCTCAGCAGCCAGAACGTGAGTCCTGAATCTGACTGAATCTGTCGTTATCTCTGACTGCAGAAGAGCTTCAGCATCAACAACAGAAAACAAAAAGTGCTGGGATATCAACCCCAAAATACAGGGAAAGCTGAGACTGGGGGGTGTTCCCAGCTGAGAAATGTCAGTGCTATGGGCAGGAGATCTGAGGGTGAGGGTTGTGAGGTGTGAAGGGGTGGATGACATGAGCATTTCCACGTCTGCTTTCTGCAAATGTGTATAGAACACATTTCAAAGCTTGCTTTGGGTGTTAAAAAATGATGCCACCTGGGAAAAGGCTGAAAGTTTAAGGGAGCAGAGGAAGGGTTAAATAAATAAATAAATAAGAGCAAGAAAAAGAAAAAAAAATGAAAAAAGGAAAAAGGGGAAAAAAGACAAATAAAAAAGAAAGAGAAAGAAAAAAGAAAAAAGAAAAATAAAATGGAGAAAAAGAAAGAGAAAAAAGAGAAACAATAAAGAAAAAAAGGAAAAAGAAAAATAACGAGAGAAAAGAGAAAAGAAGAAAACACAATAAAGCTGAACTATTATGAACAAAACGTAGCGTTTAAGAAATTAAACCAGAGACGGCCTCCGCGGCTGCGCAGAGCGACCGGAAGGGGCGGGGCCGTGGCCGTTGCCCCGCCCCGGAAGGCGGAAGCAGCGCGGCCATGGTGGTGCTGAGCGCGGCGCGGTGGCTCCGCAGCCGCTTGACCGATCGATTCTGGCGGGTGCAGGAGGTGCTCAAGTACGCGCGGGTGAGTGCCTGGGGGTTTGTTTTGTCTTTTTTTAAATCACAGAGTCGATTTGGTTGGAAAAGACCTTTAAGGTCACGGAGTCACCCCAGCCCGGCGCTGACCCGCTGCAGTCAGGGACTCTTCCGCTCTTGCAGCCCCTGAGCCGCCCCTGTACCCGTTATAAGTGACTATTTACCAGTTATAAATGACTGTTTCTCTGACTGGGCAGCTCTGTCTGCTTCTCCCTGCTTCATATTAGCTGGAAGGCAGTGGCAGCCCCAGGAAGCTCCTTTAATTAAGCTCTGGGTCTGTGCAACCACAATATTTTTGACATATCAGGGGCTCCTGTCGCGTCCCTGCATTTGTGCTGAAAAAAACGAGAGGGCAGCTCAGGAATGGGAATAAAAATGTAAGTTTAGGGATTGGCCGGGACCACTGAAAGTGATTTTGCCGGTTTCTTTCCCCCTGGAACCACAGCCTGAACCCAGGTCTGAAATTCTTCAGCCCATTTCTACTTTTCAGGTTTCCCAGGGAAATAACATTTTCATTAAATGCCAACTGAAGGCTCAGCTGGTTTTGTGAAGTAGTTTGTGATCCTTGTTATAAGAGCTGTGAAATGCGAATGAGCAAATATTAATGGTCTCTTGTCCCAAGTAGCAAGTGATAGGACAAGAGGAAATGGCCTCAAGTTGCCCCAGGGGAGGTTTAGATTGGATTAGGGAAAAATTTTTCATGGAAAGGGTTGTCAGGCATTGGAACAGGCTGCCCAGGGCAGTGGTGGAGTCACCATCCCTGGAGGGGGTTAAAAGGCGTTTAGACGAGGTTCTCAGGGCCATGGGTTAGTGCTAGAGTCAGGTTATGGTTGGACTCGATCCTGAGGGTCTCTTCCAACTGAAATGATTCTGCGATTCTATGATTAATATTACTGGAGGGTTTAACAGCCTTAAAGGCAACTGACCAAGAGCGTCTTGGTTTGATTTCAGCATTTTCGCGGCAGGAAGAACCGCTGCTACAAGCTGGCAGTGCGCAGTGTGCGCAGAGCGTTCGTCAAGTCCACCAAGGCCAGGAGGGAGAAGAAGAGGTTCCTCAGAGCGGTAAAGAGCAAAGCGTTAGATGCAAACGCTAAAATGGGGGAAGATCAGAACTGAAATAGCCATTATTCTTACTGGGGGGGGGGTTTCTCTCAAAGTGTTTTACCAGTGGGTGAAATAAAACACGTATTTACAGTAAGTACAGTCCCTTTGTGGTCTGAAAAATCTCACGTTCTGAAGTTTATACATATATACATTGCACCGAGAAGACCATAGGTCTGAAAACATTATCTTTATTAAGCATGTGCAGGTCAGCATGACAAAAGGTTTATTTTTAAAGTGTTTTATTATCCAAGATGTTAATTTTTACTCTCTTAGCTCTGGATCACCAGGATTGAAGCAGCTTCTCTTGAACATGGTTTGAAGTACCCAGCATTCATAAGCAACCTGGCCAAGGTAAGGGTGGTGCTGGAAGAATAATTCCTTTGAAACAGCAAATTGGAGAAAATGTCTAACGGAGGAAGGTCTTCTGCAGTGCCAGGGAAATGAATTTCTTAAAACTCTGCAATCTTTCAAGTAGATGTAATCTGACAAAACATATCAGAGGGTTTGTTGGTACCAGAACTGTAAAAGTGAAACTTGTTTCTCTTGGCTGTGATCGTACTAAAGAGGTGGTGTTCCTGTTTCTTCAGCTGGAACTACATATATATTTGTAGCATGTTTCAAAACGTTTTATCTGTCTCAAATAGATAACTTCCTAGATTTTCTGACGTTTCATGTAAAGTAATAGAGTTTCTGAAATTTACACATTCATTTTCCTGGTTACGGTTGCCACACTGTAGCCAAAAGAAACAAGCACTGCCTAAAAGCTAACTCATTTTTCATTTTTTTCTTTTTTTAAATTCTCCATCAAGATACCTGTCCCTTTGATTCTTGTCTCAGAACAATACATTTTTCTAAGCTTCTCTGTTAAATGATCAAAAGAAGCAAACCGTTTTATGTAATACCTCTCTCTTGGAATGTGAAGGTTAACCGTGTGATATCTAGCATTGTATTTGTTCCTGCAGTCTTTTTTTCTCTACATTTTAAGTTACCAAGCACCTTCTAGCACAAGTAGTAAAATTGAATGTGTCTAAGAACTGTAACAAAGGCCAGGGATTAACTTGTGAAATGCGGCCTTCCATGAAACACGAGATTCTCCTTCAGTTCTTAGTTGCCAGACTGAGAAAGTCAGTAAACAAATTTTACAGAGACCTCCGTGGCTGAGTGGTTCTGTCTGACAATTCTCTAACAGTTCCAGAATTGTACAGTTCAGAAAAAAACTCATTTGCCTTATGACCTCAAGTAACCATCACAGTGTTGTTCCTCAAATTCCAGTGCTTAATGTCTATTTTTTCTGGTGTGCAGGCGCAGGTGGAGCTGAACAGGAAGGTGATTGCTGACCTGGCCATTTACGAGCCCAAGACGTTCAAGTCTCTGGCCGCTCTGGCCCAGCGGAGGAGACAAGAAGGATTCCTGGCAGCCCTGGGTGACGGGAAGGAACCCGAGGGGATATTTTCACGTATTGTTCACCACTACTGATGTTAAAGAGCCTGCAGATAATCGGGGAGTTGCGTTGCAATGTGAATTCACTCGGAGAACGCTGCTCGGATGTAATGGACCCGCTGAGGAAGGTTCTGGAAGGATGAGGCAGCTCTGGGCGCGAACCTGGCGATGTTTTATCCAGGATTGTGGTAACTGAGATGCGTTGAGTGAGACACCACAGCTCCAAGTGGGACCCGAGTCCTGTGGGATCCCCACATTACTGACATGGTGTGTTCACTTTACCAATAAAGAGAGGGCTTGTGGTAACTGTTCACAGAATCACAGAATGTCAGGGGTTGGAAGGGACCTCGAAAGCTCATCCAGTCCAATCCCCCCGCCGGAGCAGGAACACCCAGATGAGGTTACACAGAAGGTGTCCAGGCGGGTTTGAATGGCTGCAGAGAAGGAGACTCCACAACCTCCCTGGGCAGCCTGGGCCAGGCTCTGGCACCCTCACCGAGAAGAAGTTTCTTCTCATATTTAAGTGGAACCTCCTCTGTTCCAGTTTGCACCCATTGCCCATTGTCCTATCACTGGTTGTCACCCAGAAGAGCCTGGCTCCATCCTCCTGACACTCACCCTTCACATATTGATCCCCATTAATGAGGTCACCCCTCAGTCTCCTCCAAGCTCAAGAGCCCCAGCGTCCTCAGTCTTCCCTCACACGGGAGATGCTCCACTCCCTTCTGCATCTTCGTGGCTGCGCTGGACCCTCTCCAGCAGTTCCCTGTCCTTGAACTGAGGGGCCCAGAACTGGACACAATATTCCAGATGCGCCTCACTAGGGCAGAGTAGAGGGGGAGGAGAACCTCTCTTGACCTAACCGCTACCGGAAAAGCGATTCGAGTGGTGACTTCCGGCGCTGAACGGGGAGAAGCCCCGCGGTGGGAGCGGTGCGGAGGTCGCGGGTGCGATCGCGGTAGTTCCTCCCGCCCAGACCTCGCTGCGCTGCTGGGGACACCGGAAGTCCCGCCCCTTCCGCCTTGTTCAAATTCCCAACCGCTGGCGTCACGCCGTGCTCCGGTCAGGCTCGGAGGGGGGGCAAGCGTCTGACGTCACCGCGGCCGAGCCAATCGGCGATCGTCGCTTCGCCGCGTCTCACCAATAGGAGACGAGAAGGGGAGGGCGGAGGCACTGCCCAGCGGTGACGCAGTGAGCGGTCGGGCGAGGCGGCGGCAGCGACACAAGATGGCGGCGGGGCCGGGTAGCGCGGCGGCCGTGGCGGCGGTGGGGTTGAGCGGCCCGGCGGGGCCCCTGCCCGGCGGAGCCACGGCGGCGGGATCCGGCGCGGCGGGGAGCGGGGCGCCGGTGGCGGGCCCTGGGGCGGTGCTGATCGGCGACCGGCTGTATTCGGGAGTGCTGATCACGCTGGAGAACTGTCTCCTGCCCGAGCACACGCTGCGCTTCACTCCGTCCATGAGCAGCGGCCTCGACCCGGACACTGAGACCGAGCTGCGCGTCACCGGCTGCGAGCTCATCCAGGCGGCCGGGATCCTGTTGCGGCTCCCGCAGGTGAGGCCGCGGCCTGGCCGGCCGGGGAGGCCTCAGGCCCGGCGGCCGCGCTCCTGGGCCGGGCGGAGCTTCGTGTGCTGGGCCCGGAGCGATCGCAACCGGGATCCGGGGGTGAAACGGCTCCTCTCGGGCCGCTGGGCCTCCCCCGGGCCTGCGGCCTTTCCCGGCGGAGCAGGAAGCGGCTGATGTAACCGGGCGGGGCCCCGGGCGCTCCAATACGGCTGCATTTTAAGCTCTGTTGTTGCGTTAAGACGGATTTCTGGAGCTCCTTCCATTCGCAGTGACCTCGAAAAGGTGTTTTTTTTTTCCTGGCGAGCTCCAGTCACAAGCAGCCTCGTCGCTCTCGAGTGTAAAACTTTCCAGGCGTCTTGTTGCCTTGTTCGATTTGTGTTTTGCATATATGCAAGTCATAGTATGATTAGATTCCCCACCTCTTTCCATGCTGAAAAAGTAAAAGTTTCTCTAGTGTGCTCTTATAACTTGCGCTTTTACTGGGTCCTAGTGTTTGCCTGTTTTTTTTTATTATTATTTTTTAAATTTAATTTGGAGCGTGTTTGCACACTCCATTAAAAACATCTGCAATTTAACATATGTATTTAACTCACAGTGTTTGAGACGTTAATAACATTTCGGGCAACTTATTTTGTTGCTGAGATAGGTGTGCTAGTTTAGATACCACCGGACTTACTCCCATGCTTAATATAGCTTAGCTCCTCTTCTGGGTCTTAAATCCATTGAACTCATTCCACATAATTTCTTTTTCAAGCTGTTAGTTGTTTTGTTAATGTCTGTTGTGGTTTTTTTCCTTTTTAGGTGGCAATGGCTACGGGACAGGTGCTATTTCAACGTTTTTTCTATACCAAGTCTTTTGTGAAGCATTCCATGGAGGTAAGAAAATTCTAAAATGTGTATATGTCTATAGATCTTATTTAATCTTTGATCTGTTTTGGCAAGTTGTCAACTCGCATGTGATCAGAGTGTTGGTAAAATTTATTGATCACTATGATTTTACAAAGCTACATAGTACTGATTTTGTCGAAGTTTTAGTATTTCCTTGTTTTACCACCATTTTCTCTTGTTATCCCTCCTTAAGCTGTTGGAGGTGATCATCTCCTGATGGGAGCACAACATCAGTGTCTTGTGGTCCTTGTATTTCAGCACGTGTCGATGGCCTGTGTTCACCTGGCATCCAAGATTGAAGAAGCACCGAGGCGCATAAGGGACGTAATTAACGTGTTCCATCGCCTTAGGCATCTACGGGAAAAAAAGTAAGCGTGGACTTTGGAATAATCTGAAGTATTTGTGTTGTATTTTAATGGTTAAACTTCGTGGGCCGGTGATAGTATAGTTCCCGGTTTTATGAATCAGGGAACATCTTGAAGGGATCTCGTGAAGGAGAAAAGTGAGTTGGCCCATTTTATTAAGCAAATCTTTTTGGTCTTATAAATAGTGATGTTTCTTATTTTTACACAAACACAATTTAAGCTGCCTATGAGGACTCTTTGAGGTTAAGGTTTTCTTCTTCAGAATTTGAAATTGTCTTGCAGGAAACCTGTGCCTCTCATACTGGATCAAGAATATGTGAACTTGAAGAATCAAATTATTAAGGCAGAAAGAAGAGTGTTAAAGGAGTTGGGATTCTGTGTCCATGTAAAGCACCCTCATAAGGTTTGTACTGGTTAACTTCTAAATAGTTAAGCGTCGCGTGTCAGACTAGGATGGGACTTGGAGGATGTAACTACTGCACATGTTGAAGTTGGTGCTTTACTACCACAAGCATATTATGCTTTAAGTAGCCGAGTGTGGTAGACGAACTTCTGTGGCAGCAGAACTTGAGATCTTGCTCTTTCTTCCTCTAAAAACTGCTGTCTTAAGGTCTTTTGAAGCCTACTTGGCTTTCAGAATTCACTCGTCAGTACCCCAGAGGTATGAATTTTTGCTATTAAGAGTAGTCTTTTTATCTGTACCCTTGTTTCAAATCTAAGGAAAAAAAAATGGACAGAATAAACCAGTGATGCACGTTAGATCTTCTCTCTGCAAACACTATTAAGTTTCTGTTACTGCTTATTGCAGCCAGCAATGTTTTCTCCCAAGTTACAGCTAAAAAGGAATCATGAATTGTGTAGGAGAACATACGTAGCTTGCAAACGGGTGAAGACAAGACGTGTAGGGGAGTAGCGTGCTGGCCGAGCTCGGAAGACGGAGAGCTAGGAAGGTCAGGTCTGGTTGAGTGTCACCTCGTGCAAACTTTTGCATTGGAGAGCAGGAGCCATGTGGGTAAACGCGGGGGACGTGGCAAACGCTCGTGTGGAGTGGTTTAGGACTTGAAAGAGAATAACGGATGCCTCGTGGATGTCCCTCTGAAATAAATAGGTGGCTCTCAAGATTCTTGGTAATAACTCAATAACCCGTATCTTCCAGATAATCGTTATGTACCTTCAGGTATTAGAATGTGAACGTAACCAACACCTGGTCCAGACGTCATGGTAAGTTGATTTTCTTTGTTTTAAGAGACCAGCAGGGGCAGTAGCAGAAATATGTCACTTGGGGCACTCTGGGCAGCACGCTCAGGAGTGATTGTGGGCCGTACCGCACAGCTCCGGTGTTTCTTGGTGTGCCCCAAACTGCCACCCAAATGTTGATGGGCCTCTTAAGTCAGAGGCACAGTTTTAATGGTAAGGTAGCTTTCCAGCCTGACTTCTCACTTCCCTCCTCTCTGCTTTCGCTTTTCAGCTGAAGGGAAAACATTGAGTGTGTTATAGTGTTTTATTTTTTTTGTTGTCGTTCTCCAGAGAAAACACTGTGTATTAAAGTCTGTTACCAGTGCTGGGAAGTGGCTTTTCCCAGGGCTTGAGCTCGATTACAGGTGTATTAAAAATTCATCACAGATAATTTTATTTTTTTTTAATCTATATGGCTAATGCAAGATGTCAGCTTGTAAGACTGGATAAACTCAATATTTCCATGTTTGCCAAGAAATGTCCTCTGCCTTGTCACTCATTACAGTAAAATTTTGCTTGGGGATGGGAAGCTTATGTAAAATTCCAGGTCTTAAACTTAACAAATAAATAATGCTTTTAAACAACAACACTTTTTAACAATAGTGTGGTTTAAATACCTGTAGTGAATCCAAAGATCATATTTCTGCTGACTGAACTGTCTGGTACTGTGAGCCGTGTGTAAGAGAACCAGTTTTGACTTTTCTTTTCTGTACTCTTTTAATCAAAGGGGAGCCTCTGAGGGTAAGTGACTAAGACTTCTGCTCTGCTGCCCGAGCCTGTGGTGCAGGGATAGCGTCCGTCTTCAGTCAAACCACAGCAGGCTCTCCAAAGAGAACGCTGACTCTAGACAGGTGGTATATACGTGATAGTAGCGTAACTGGCCAACTGCTGCTTGTGCTTATACTGTTTTGACTTTTATTTTTATTGTGCATTTTGATTGTATATTTTATAATCTGCTTGTTGAAATTCTGAAAGATTTTTTTTTTAATGTTCTATTTCTATAACTGTTACTATGATGTATTTGTAAATGATAAAGCAAGTTAAGGTGGGGTTTAAGTCTTAAAGGGACGAATTAACACAATGAAGACTGAGATCTTATTTCCATTTGTAAACTACTTAGAAAACATTTGAGTAGATGTGTGACACTTGGAGTCAAAGGTGATGCTTAGGACTTAGAGAAGCTTCCCACTCCCAGATTTGCCAGTACCGGTGCATGAAGTAGCGGAGTGTGACTTAGGAACTTCTCGTTACCAGTTTTCCACTTACTACGAAAGGATGAGGGAGGAAATTACCTCAACTGACAAATGGTTCAGATGTTAAATTAGTTGTGTACTGATGTGTGTTGCTTCCAGTACCTGAACACTGGTGGATATCCAGTATAATAGTTTTTTGAAATGTGTGCTTTTACAACATTACCCTTTTCTTAAAATATTGTGACAAGGATTCATTTCTTCATGTGTCTGATTCTGAGCCCACAGGGAAAAATATGCAGAGGCCAAACTTGGAAGCAGGCACGTTTTTCAATTTGGCAAATTAGAAAAAGGCTGTTTGACTTCCAGCTGTTTGAAGTACCGCTTTTCTTTACTGCTTCTTTTGCCAAAAGGTTTATGCTCTCTTTGTAGTGGGATAAGAAGAGGAGGTTTTGAAGTTCCTTTCCCCCAGAAAGATGAGCTGATGTTTAGCGTTGCTTCTCTGGGGTGTAAACAGGAATTTAAGAGAAGCGGGGCAGGTGGGAGTTTAATACTCTGGGCATTCAAGTTCCTTTTAGTCTGTCCTGTGGAAAATGGTTCCAAGTGTCTGGGCTGTGGTCTCTGGTTTGGACGTCTTGGGGTTAGTGAATCCTTGTATACTGGGTACCCACCTGGTTCACTACGACTTTCAGAAAGTGGATTCTTTTGAGACTTTCTGTCATGGCTGGTTTTAGCTTTTCCCCGTCTGATACTTTGCTTGACACGTTTGCTCAAAAATCTAGATCTTTTTAAGCACGTCAGCTGACAGATTCAGAGGAAGTTACTTTGTGTATTTTAAGATTTAGAAGAATAATGCTTAAGTGTACTGACTGCAATATATGCAATATTTTTACAGTTTTCTCATTCTGTGAATATTCATTTTAAGCAACCTTACTGAAATTGGACAATTTGGAAACCATGTTTCACGTGCCAAAGAGGAGACCTGCCTGAGCACTGAGTATTCTCCTGAACTGATGTCCCCAAACACCCTGATTTCTTCTATGGCTGTTTTTTGCATCAAAAAGAATTCCATTCTGGATGGAAAAGATCCTTCTGAAGGAAAAGGGACCCCTTAAATCTCCAGTGGAAGTTGGCGCGTACTGAAGAGGACTGTGATTTCATGGGAGAACTACAGGAGCTGCAGCTTTCAGCAAACGTCGGGCTTCGGCCCTGTTGCAGAGAAACATGCGAACCTAAAACTCTATAACTGAGTACTTCAGATCATATCGTATGTTGTCTTGATGGAAATGTCTGTTGCATGAGAGCAAGCCAGTAGAGACCCAGAAGGAAAAGTGGAGTTGAAATTGGTTCTCTCTTCACAACTGAATTTTCAGCAGCCAGTCAGTCAATCAAACTTAATTTCTGTCACACATCCCTCCCCTCGAGGGATTTTTTTTTTTCTAGTAAAGTCATTCAACTTTTCTTTAGATTTTACAGGAGTATAATGTTGAAGTCTAGTAACTGAATGCAGAAAGAAATAGTCTTTGTAGAAGTAAAACCGAAACAAAACCCCACCAAACAGCTTTGCAGTGCCATGCAATATTTCTGGTATCCTGTCTTTCAGGAACTACATGAACGACAGCCTGAGGACAGACGTCTTTGTGAGGTTCCAGCCAGAAAGCATTGCCTGCGCATGTATTTACCTCGCAGCGAGGACACTGGAGGTGAGCGGACTGTTCCATTAATTCCATGTTCATTAGGTCTTCTGATAGAAGCAGAAAACAAAACGTGTCTTCCCCTCCCTTTCAGATTCCACTTCCTAATCGTCCACACTGGTTTTTACTCTTTGGAACAACAGAGGAAGAGATTCAAGAAATCTGCTTAAAGATTTTGCAACTCTACACTCGGAAAAAGGTTTGTTTCTTTTTCATATTGGGAGCCTTTATTAAAGGCTGCCGCTTAGAACATGAGTTGGAAAACTTTCTCCTGCTTTAGATTACCTGCAAGTGTGGTACCTTAAGTGAAACAGGACAGTAGTTGCAGTGTCTGGATCTCTGTAGGATTTTTTTCTGTTCCCCCCACCCCATGAGTTACTAGAAAGTCTAGTTTACTAAGTTTTTGTCTTAAGCGTTGCTCCTGTGTTCACAGGTTGATTTATCTGATCTGGAAAGTAAAGTAGAAAAGAAGAAACTGGCTATTGAAGAGGCAAAAGCACAAGCTAAAGGTCTGGTACCCGAGGGAGCCCCAAGTTTGGATAACACATCAGGATTTTCCCCTATCCCAAAAAATGGTAAGTAGTGGCTCACTTTCTAGTAACTCTTTCTCATCTTAAATGCACATTTACCCTTTTGGAATGCATATACAGTGAGGCTGGTTGGTTTGTTTTAAGCTCACTTCTAGCAGCTATTCAAATAGCGGAGTTTGAATAGCACTCTAACTTCGTCATTTCTTGAAACAGATAAACCCTAAAATCAAATCAGCCTAAAATTGAGGTTAGTTTAAACTTCTGTAGTACAGGGACTTGCTCTTAGGTGGTTTTGGCAATAAACAAACCCTTGCGATTGGCATGTTATGCTAAAGCAATATTAAAGCACAGGGATGATGAGGAGCTCTGGCGGGAGAAGTTTTGGGTGACAGGTGGGGAATATTTTCCTGTGTACTTGGTCTGAAGATTCCAGTCTGGTGTGTGTCTTGCCTAGAGAACATTTCCCATCTTTCTCCTAGGTTTGTCTTTAAAAAGATACTGAAGAATGGGCAAGGAAAGGAAGTTGTTCTGCCTTGAGATGGCTTTGAACACTGTGTTACTATTGCAGCCAACTCCCTGGTGTTGCTTCAATATTTTGACAAATATTTCGGGTTAACTTCTGCTTTCTGTGGATTTCTTGATATCTGCTTGTTGTGGGTGGTTGTGTGTGTGTGCACATGTACACGAACTCCATGTATACAGAGCTGATTGTTACTAAGGTGATGAAACGGGGCGAGGGGAAGCTCCTCTCTTTCAGTCACTACCCATTCTTTCAAAATAAGGTAACAAACACTTGTTTTTCTAGAGTCTCCAAAAGAGGTTAAAGGAAATAAACCTTCACCGCTACCTGTTCAGGCGATGAAGAATGCGAAAAGGAAAACGGATGGAGCAAAAAGAATAAGTTCAAATAGCCCAGTAAACGGGTAAGGCTTTCAGAAGGAAGAAACTTTTTCCCATGGTTGCTTTAAGAAAAAATAACATACTGTTTATTGTCTCTTGCAGAGTTCAGAAAGGAAGAGAAAGCAGAAGTCGAAGTGGAAGCAGAGATCAGAGTTACTCAAGATCCCCATCCAGATCCGCATCCCCCAAGCACAGGTATGCGCTGGTGTGGAAGCGTGTGCTCTGAAAAGCTCCCGGGCTGCGATTTCCCACAAAAGGCTCTGGTGGTTTGTTAGAGTTGTGTTGGCTCGGCTTGCAGTCCAGGGAGTCGCAGGGTCTGACCTTGTACCTCTGCCAAACAGGCTGGAAAGAGAGGGGAGGAATGTTGGGACATTCTTTGTATGTCAGCCTGTTTATTGGTGACATAAAACCCACCAAGCAACAGGGTTTGGTGGTTTTTTTCGTTTTTAATTTCTTACATATAAAGCTGGGTGTTCGCAGCAACAACTTTGTTTTTGCTGAACTGTACTGGAGTAGTTAAAGCATTTTCTGCAGTAGATGAACTCTTAACTCCAGCCTTAATCTCAGTGGCAGTTGCTCCTGTGAAACCTTAATTTTGAAGCAGGAGGAGCAGTTTCACATCTGTGTTGGCAGCACTTTGAATCTGGCCGTTACTCTGAGCTATTCACATGTGTTTTCTAAGTAGTGGAGGAAAAAAAATGTAAAACCAAGACATGACCACTCCAAATAGATTTCAGTTTCTAAAAATCTGTATTTCTAAAGTAACCAGATGTGAGCAAGTCTGGGACACAGGATTTGTTTTCATGGGAGACTGAACAACAGAATAAAATATCAGGTGCCTGGTCTCAAACTGTGCTCACACACCTTGGCCCTATAAGAGAAACATTTGTCTGTGTGGTACTTAGTGTGTATATGTTGTGACTACATTTAGGGGCTAATAGTAACGGAGAATAATCCTATTGAATATTGAGTATCATAGGCTTTCTCTTCTTTTTCCATAGGAAGAGTGAAAGTTACTCCACATCGAGCGGCTCCAAATCCCACAGTCGTTCCAGGAGCCGCAGCGACTCTCCTCCAAGGCAGTTCAACCACGGCTCCAGCTACAAAGCTTCCAAGGTGAGAAGTTACAAGAAATCGAAAGACTACAAATACTCGACACACAAGCCGCGGAAATCCCGCAGCAGGAGCTCCTCGCGTTCCAGGAGCCGATCCCGGGAGCGCTCCGACCACTCGGGGAAGTACAAGAAGAAGAGTCACTACTACAGAAATCACCGGCACGAGCGGTCGCGGTCCTACGAGCGAGCGGGTCATCGCTACGACAGAGAGCACCCTGGCCACAGCAGGCACAGGCGATGAACGAAGCCAAGAGTTCCTTTGGAATTGCAGCAGCGGAGCTCTTCACCACTTGGCTTTTGCAGTGTAGGGTTAACCTGTTGTAAACCATGAGTAACATCCATTCTGCTGCAATTCTGTACTTTATCGTGAATCCAAAGGCAAGATACTAATGTGATGGTGTGAGAGAATTAATGTGTCACCTCATAACGCTGCAGAACCCGTCTCTGGACGCTCCTGTGCCTGCTGCAGTGACTTGCGGACCGTAGCGCGGTGCAGTTGGGACTCTGAGCGGGAGCTCCGCTGCTCAGCGCTTGGGATTCTGCGCTGGACGGTCCTTCCCTGCGGAACCCGGAGCCTCGGGGCAGTCGATAACAACCCATCGGAGTGGCTTGGTGCTAACAACGCTCTTTTCATACTGACTCAATTATGTTGTACAAATGTAAGGTGACTTTTTTTTAGAGCTGTTGCCTATATTAGGTTATTTGTGTATATACATTTTGCAGTGTTACAGTACAGTATGGAATACGGCCTTA
Organism: Pampusana beccarii; assembly: GCA_013399365.1. Classification (NCBI taxonomy): domain Eukaryota; kingdom Metazoa; phylum Chordata; class Aves; order Columbiformes; family Columbidae; genus Pampusana; species Pampusana beccarii. The sequence goes on along the minus strand of VWYH01000624.1, from coordinate 1,819,980 downwards.
CTAGCCTTTACACTTTATCCACAATGTAAATAAGCATTTGTTTAATACAGGTGGGAGGTATATACAGAAAATTCAAAACTTGAATTCTATCAAAAGACTTGTGTAGAAAATTCTGATAAATGTGAAAGTATTTAGCTCTGTGTATTGAGAGTAGTATATTTTTATCTGTGCAATGCTGTGTGCAGGCCACCAGCTCATAAGACATTTCCTATATATGCATTTTAAGTGGTTTGGAATTCTTTACTCAGGATCTTTGACACTCTGAAGAGTTGGTAGTTTGTCGATCTGCATGTTTGTTGAAGAACAGAGCATTAAAAAAAACCAATAGCAAAACCCCCACAGCCCAGTAGTATCAGTTCTAGTGGTATATCTGAGCTGTTACTCTCATGCTCCCTGATTTCATTAAAGTATTTGATTTTCTATTAAATTTACTTGATAGCAATTTATTATGAGCAATACCACTGTGTCTACTCGTGAGGAAAGAAATGTGCTGAATGAAGCTATTTTCAAATTGTAGCAGATTTAAGACTCTCCTCCTCCAGAGAGACTTTAAGAGGAGTTCCCTTGGTTAAGTCTCAGTTCTTCAGACCTTCCTGCGGGGCAGGGGAAAGGTAAGATCCAGATTATGCAGATTTTTCTACACAAACATCATCACTTGGCATTAAAAAAATCAGCTTCTGCATTCTACAAGCTACTGTGCTTATGTACAGAGCTGAATAAACAGTCATCTGCTTTCTAGTACGTTTCTTAAAATCTGGAGAGGGGAAAAAAAGGGAGAAAGTGTGTACATTTTTACATTAAAGTGGTTTGGTTCCAAAACAAGAGACATTATATCACAGAATGAAAACACGTCCTGTTCTAGAAGGGAACAATCTGTCTCCACCAGCAGAAAGCCCAATGCTGCGCAGAACGGCACAGGGAGGGGGTTTGGGGACGAGAAGAAGCGCGAGATGGAGCTGTTGGAATTTGGGGTGATTCCTCGGAGGGGAGCGGATGCACCTGGTTTAACAGCGGTGCCTGTTCTCACCTGTTCTCTTTGTGTTTGGCTTCCTAGACTTGGCTCAACCTGAATTCTGCTGATTCGAAGGCTGTGGATTGCGGATTCAAAACCATTTAGTTGGAGTGTGTTTTTAACCTTATTTCGCTTGTTTTGCACACAGACTATCACTCTAATAGTGATTCATGGTTCCACAAACACTATAAATATTCTGATATGTTCTTGGGTGGAAAAAGTGCCAGAGACTTGACAAAAAAAAAGAGAAAATGAGCCTGCACAAGAACAGAGCAAAGCCAAAGAGGAGCCAAATGAATGGAGCTTGCTGAACTACAGGAGCTGCAAGCAGCAATTTTAAATTTAAGTGTTGCTTCACACAAAGCAAAAAGATTATTTTGTGCATTGTCCTGCCAGGTAACTCCTCTCGAAAGGTTGCCAGGCAACCCTTGTTCTTATTATCTTTAAATGTGGGTGAGAAATTACTAAGCAAAGCAATTTGGCCTCAGGTTGAGCTAAACAGCATAAAAATTTGCCTTATTAGCCTGTGGTTAATTATGTGCTGAAATCTGGACCTGACTTCAAGCGTTAGGCAGGGGGAGGCCTGGAGGAACTGGCTTCTTCACAGAATTTGGTTAAAAACCCGCAGCAAGTGGAGCAGAAAGAGCTGTTTGGAAAACCTGGGAGCTTTGAAAAGAAGTTTGGCTCCATGGGAGCTGGGACCTGGACCTCGCTGACGGTGGAGAGGAGGTTGGGGTCTGTTCTGGCTCTTTTTGCTTTTCCTGCACAGATACCAACAAAAGCACGGCTGGAGGAGCCGGGTCGCTGCTCAGCTTTGCCTGCAGCCAACGCTGCTCGTGTGTAAGGGCCCAGAGAGATGAGCAGTGGCTCAGGTCCCTGGTCACCTCCGTCTCACCCTGGAGAGCCACGTGTGAGTGTCAAACCGCGGAGCTTTCCAGCAGGAACGGGCATTTTCGGATGCGCAGGCCCTGTGCGCTATTCGGAGTTCAGAAATACAGAAACCAACAGAAGGGAAATGGGGCAAACTCAGCAGATGTTTTGGGCTTTTCCACAGAATTTGAACAAATTACCAAATCTTTGTGCTTTAGTTTCGGGAATACAAGAGGAGAGGCTCTTCTTGACCTGGATCGGGATGAAGTGAATGTTTTAAAAGCTATCTGATCTTTTAATAAAGAAAATAAAGAGGAATGTAGTACTGACAGATGTGATTTTTTGAAACAGGGCCTTTCGGAAGCTGTTCAGGGACAAACTCAGGTTGCAATATTTGCGGGAGAGGGAAGAACGAATTTATGCCCCCCGCGGGAAGCAAATCGTTTCCTGAGCCTCCTCTTTCCTTCCACGGGGCGGGTGACCAGGGAGCAAAGCTCAGCCCGACCCCCCCGGCTCTCGGAGCCCAAACCCCCCGAGCCGCCCCCTCCGAGGGTCCTTTCCCGCAGGAGCCGCCGGGGGTCGGGAGCCGAGCCCGGGGGCTGCGGGCGGCCGGGAGGCGCTTTGGCTGCGGCCAGAGACAGCGGGGGAGGCGCGGAGCCCGGCCCAGCTGAGCCGAGCCCGGCTGAGCCGGGCGGGGCGGCGGGGGCGGGATCGGGGCGGTGGTACCGGCTCCGCGCCGCGCAGGTTCAAGAGCCGCGTGTGGCCGCGCCGGGAGCAGAGCGAGTTACGCTGTGCCGAGCTTAACTAAGCCGAGCCCAGCATGGCCCAGCCGCGCTGCCGCTCGGTGCTCATCACCGGCTGCAGCCGGGGCATCGGGCTGGGGCTGGTGCGGGGACTTGCGGCCGCCAGCGCCGCCCCGGACTTCGTCTTTGCGACCTGCCGGTACCCCGAGAAGGCGCAGGTAACGGGCCGGGGGCGGCGGGGCTCCCCGGGCGGGGATGCCGGCACCCTGCGGGAAAACCGCGCACCCTGCGGGAAAACTGCGCATCCTCCGCTCCGCGTGTGCCGGGACCCCCGGTACCGGCCGGGCTGCGCTGCCGGAGCTCTCGGGAGAGCAGGTTGGCTGGAGCTGCAGCCCGGAGCGCAGGTCCTGGCCTGGGGGGCTGGTGGGGATGGGAAGGAAAAGGCATTTGTGGCAGGGCAGGACAGGTCGGGCACCTCCGTGCCCAAGGGCTGGTGTCCCGGCAGCGAGTGTCCAGGCTGGGATGGGAGCCGGGGCTGGCAGATCGGACAGAGCCGGTGCTGGGAAAGTCTCCAGGGCTGGAGGTGAAATGAGCTCGGGATTTTGCGATTCGGGCACTTCCGTGCGTTCCCGGGAGGAGCAGAAGCAGCTGCAGCATCTCAAGCTCCTGCCAGCCGCTTCCTCCAGTCCCCGAGTTTCTGGCTGCATTTGCAGCTGGAGATGTGCGTGTCCTGGCCTTCTGCGGTTTCACATAGACCTGGACCTCTGAACCTTTGGGGGACAAACTGATAATGAAGGTTCTCAGTCTGCTCACTTTGCGGCCACCGCTGTCCCCTGGTGCATCTCTGGTCTGATCCTGGGTCGGGCAGACGCTGCCAGGGCCGCGCAGCCGAGCACGCAGGTATCGCCCTTTTCCTTTCCTAGCAAAGCTCTGGAGCTGCAGGAATCTGAGCTCCCAGCTCTGTGATTGCCTCAAACCCCTGTGTATTGTTATGGGCATTCTGTAGGAAGTGATACCAAAAGCCCCGTTTCTGCATCTCCCCTGTTTGAAGCACAGCACGGGGCTGCCTTGTGAAAGGCAAATTCCCCAGTGTGTGCAGAGGGAAACAGCTTCTGTGCCCGTTCCCTCTTGGTGGATTTTACTCTTTTCGGTGCAAACTGTGATCACACCATGCTACCGATAAACAAACTGTAGCAACTTTCTTTACTACTTAGTCACACCAAATAAACCTCTCAAAGCTGGTGCTGAGGCTCCTGGAGGAGGGTGATGGTGCAGAGTTGGTCAGAATAACACCTGCGGCCCAAGCGCTCGGTTCTCCGGCAGCACCGTGCTGCTCTACAGAGACTTATGGAACTGAAGGAAAAGGTTTTATTTTTGTTCCTTGTTGTCAAAACAATCTCTCCAGCACAAAAGCACATTTAGGATGTTTCCAAACGGAATGGCTGAGTCCAGCAGGACTGAGCTGTGGTGCACAGAGCACCTTTGAGAGCCGCTGCAGCTCCCCCAGCCCCTCCTGCCCCACCTGGACAGGTATCCACTACCTTTCTGTTCGCTTTTAACTCCTCTGACACGACCTGGCGTCTGGCCCAGATGTATTTCCTATTAGCGATTGCACAACAATGCGGTGCAGGAAACAGCAGAGACATCTGACCTGGTGTGAGATAGAAATCTCCCCGCTGCGTTGTTTGTTCTAAAGCTGCTTTAGCTGGTGCTGAGGGAGCTTTTTCACCAATTAGCCCTTACGTTCATCAGTGATTTCTCATTATAATGGCCTTGGATCAGTTACATGCGCAAGAAGAAAGGTTCCTTCAATACCAAGAGTGTCCTAGGAAACATTATACGGATGTATCTTAACACAACTTGAGAGGTTTTTGCATGCCGGTACTTAAAAATCCTGAGCAAAAAAGCTGGTAAACCTGCACAAGAAGATGAAATAGCCTTCAAATGGTGCTGTCTCTGTTTTTGGGGGGTGCAAGGTTTGCTCTTGGTGTATGCGGGTGGGTTTTTGTTCTTTGTAAGGACCTCCAGGCCATGTGCTGCACATTGGCAGGACATCAATAGAAACCTCTGCAGCCAGCTGAACGCAGATTTCTAACAGATGGGTTTGGAAGCTCCACAAGATAGAGAAATCTTTACGAAAGGCATTGTAGTAGTCTCCCTAGTATTATCTGCCCTGTCTGCAATGCAGAACGTTGGCAAAAGCTCTCTGACCTTCTGAGGTGTGTTTGCCACTGACCATCTCAAAGCTTGGACCGATTTGGCAATGTTGCTTGAGTGCGGCCTGGTAAGGAAAGGCAAAGCTTCCGCGATTTTATTTCATTTTATTTTTTTTCCCCCAAAGAGAGAACTTTTTGCCTTCACTGACGGGTCAAATCTTGAAAGCCCGGAGTTCCTTCACTCAGAGCCTGGTGCTGCAGCCATGTCTTAGTGCACATGAAATGGGCTTTGCCCACCCAGGACCTGCTTGTTGGCCGTGCAGACCGGGCTGTAAAGTCGAGCGACTTGTTCTTTCTCCACACGCCTGAGCTGTCAGCGTTTGCTTTTTCTCTTGACAGTGATTCGAGCGATCTCATTTTGTTTCCTCTCATTTTGCTTTGTGGTAAGTGACCATCCGAAGAATCCTCCTTAAGATGAGTGCGCTGCCCTCCGCTTCCTCTCCTGGATCAGAGGATGAACCTGGAGAACAGCAATTCTGGGCAGTTCTCCTGAATTCTGCTCTCATCTGGCTTGGTAGAGCAGCATTTCCCTGGTGCAGAATGCAGCGAGGGGGGGGAAAAGGATGGGGAGAGCTTAAATGAAAAGCCTTTTTAAAATAATGTTCCATTTTTCAGAGGAAAAGCCATTAAATATGCTTAGCTACTGGCAAATGCAGCGCTCGTCTTGGGGACAATAGGCAGCAGCAATTTTCCAGTAGCTGAGAGTTATCCAGAGAACCTCTGCTACACAGATGACTTGGGTATGGTGGATTTCTCCCAACAGCGGACAGATGAGGGCCCCGAAGGACCTGAACTTAGACAGAGGTGCTGGAGCAGAGTCTGCCTTTGCTTTCCTCCCCACGGAAAGCAGCACCTCTCCCGTCCCTCGCTAACCCTGGGATAGTGCCCAACAGCTGCAGGCGTTTGCATGTGAGTCTGCGCTGGCACAAGTTGTAATAACTCGAGTTCTTGTGCCGAGCAGCTCCTAGGTGGCCTCCCCAGAACATTTGCCTAACAAATGGGCTTTAGATCGCACGATAACGTGCAGCAGGGCCCGTGGGCCATCGAGATAACCGCTGCCCCTCCTGGAAAAGTACCGCATGAGGCTCCTTCAGCAGCATTCGGGTTCTGATCTGCCTTTGCTTGGGCTGCTCCGGCACTGAGAGTGGAAGCAGCTACGGATCTCTCGCAAAATAATCCTGACGTCCCGCCTTTGCGCTCCAGATGGACGGAACCACAGCGCAGTTATTATCAGGCAGCCTGGATGGGCTTGAGGACCCATCTGTAATTCTTCTCCCCTCCTGCTTTTCTTGCTCTTTCTTCCCCATTAAAGGTAAAAAACTCTGACCCAAGGTCTAAGCCTGCACCTGATGATGGTGCTGTAGAGCCCCTCTGAATTCCTGAGGTGTGGAAGGAAGAAATGGCTTTCTGGGGAAGCTGAAGGGATCTGAAGGGCCACGGTGTAAATCTGTTCACTGCGTTTCCCATGCTGAGCTTGGCTCTGCTAGGCTGAGCTGCGAGTGGGACCCAGGACAGCAGCATCTCTCGTTCCTCCTGCTCTCCCCCAGCTCAAGCGTGTTCCCAGGTGAACAAGAAAGCGTTTGGTTCCTCGGCGAGCCCTCTGCCAGGCTCTGGAAACCTTCCAGGGCTTAACGTGACACTGAATAGATGGGGCAAATCTGATCCGTCCCTGGCTTTGTCCCCTCGGGATGATGTGAAAGGAGACCCGAGTACCTTTGCTTGACAAAGCTGCTCACAAACTACATTAGTTTGGTTCGACTGCTTCCAACTGGCACAGTACGGCCAGGTCCCTTCCAAGAGCTGTAACCGAAGTGAATAATGCTTTCATAAAGAAGGTAAAGTAAATCTTGCTAAATGACAAAGACAACACAACGTTACTGGTTGAAATCTAGCAAAAAATATCCTGTGTACTGATCTGGAGCCTGGAGTGCTGGAGGATCTTGTTTAAACTGAAGGAGGCTGGCTCCTTGTTAATCGTAATTAAAATCAGCAAGCAGGAAACAACAGATGCTAATCGGAGTTTAATTTTTTCTCGGAATCCCTTAGAGTTGATTCTCATGGGTAACTATTCAGGTGTGGAACACTTCTAGAGCTGCTATGCTAAACACCCCGTTAGGGGTTGTGTTGTGGGTTTTGTTTGTTTGTCGTGTTTGTTTTTAAATGGGCTCTCACAGTACACTGACTCAAAATGACTTAAATAAAGATGATTTAGCCCAGGATGTGTTTGCCGTACCTATTGTCTTTAAATGAAACTGCCTAAACTAACACTAAAATACAAGCTGCGCTCCAAACAGCAGCACCAGTGAGCTCACTTGTTCTTAGGTCTGCATTGGCATTATGGGCTGTACCGGCTCTATTAGGCTGTGCTGGGATCCTGCCTTCCCAGGGATTTAAGCTGTTTTCCACCAATCTGTCCTGGGTGCAGTGCCCCTGCACTAGTGTGTTGGCATTAAAGAGAAAAGTGAGCACAAGTCTGCTGCAAAACCAACCAAATAACAAAAAAATGCTGGAGGACAACTCCGGTGTAGGGCATTTGTCTGTTTGTTTGTTTGTTGTGGGTTTTGGTGGGGTTTTTTGTTTTGGTACTAATGGAGGGGAGAGCGAGGCGTTTGAGAATCAGAGAGATGACCACAGTGAGTTTATCCCTTCAGTGCGGAGTCAATAACCAGTATACACATGCACTGCAGGGATATTTTCAGAGTTCTCTGGACATGGGAAGCTTTCGATCTCTTTGATCAAAACTGTCTGGGACGGGGGAAGAGGAGAAGCAGCAGATGTGGTTGGTGGCTTGAAATGGCTGTACCTGATTGTGCTGCCATGAATTTGTCTCTGTTCTCCTCTCTCTATGTTCCTTCTAGTCACGGTAGGGAAAAAAATAGGCTTTTCTGCAAGTTTGGGGTATCCTAACTGGATTTTTCAGCTTATGTTGGTATCAGGTGGAGTAACATTCTTGAAGACCAAAGCTAAGTTAGCTTTATGCCTGGGAGCTGCTTCTGAGGAACGTAAACCACTGAAGGAGGAGTCACTTGTTAACTAAGTAATTAACTAAATGGAAAAACCATTGAACTTTAAACCCGATTTGCATTCAGCAATTGTAATTTCATGCTGTTTATGTTCTGGAGAACGCTTAATGCTACAGTGTTTGGAGTTCTTAATTGAACATATTGCTTACTTCAGGAGACTCTCAGCTGCTGTCTCTATACAAAACATCTCTGGCCTTTCAGCCCAAATTAGTAGCTTGTTTCTGTCAGAGAATAAAGCAATCTGACTATAAATAAATGAACAGACCTCGAGAAGCGAGAGCACTTCTGGAGTTTATTATCAAGGAGATGATGCTGTCAAACTCGAGTCCGGTGGACAGTCCAAAGCCACGTAATTATTGCAGACCTTGACATGGCAGAACTATTTCATGTCTGACTGTCAATAAGCAAGATAGTGTGTTCTGGGCCTTTAACCTGTTCAAAACTCTCCCATTAATCCCTATCCAAAGGAAGGAATGTCTTCTATTTTTGTGCTTCTGACTCGTTCCCCTTCCTTCCCCCTCCCCTTAGCAGCCTGAGCTGCGGTTGTAGATTGTCCTCAGTGGGAGAACAAATTTTCTAAACAATCCTGGAGAGAATCCTGCGGAGTATGAACTGAGATAAAAGACGTAATGCATTATAGCTGGCCAGAGGACACGGAGTTCCGAAGTGTCTCCAAGTGGCAAAGAAATACTCTTTCAGAACCAGCCCTCCTGACCCCTGTTCCCAAAGGGCTCCTGAAGAAATGGATTTGCTGGAGCTGGAATGTTTATCCAGGGTCGCTCAGTCTCCTAAAGATGGCTGGGAGTCTGTAACCCATCTGTTAGGTCTGGCCACAATTCCCGCTTGGCTCCACGGCACAGAAAGCGAGGTATTCCAGCTGGGGCTCCCAATCCAATTTAGACACACTTTGTCCAGCAACAACACCAGTATAGTACTCGTTTTCTCCAAGTCATTCTTCTATGGAGAGGAAGTTACAATTCTGGAGGTGCAGATCTCAAACTGTTTTATGTAATAGCCATGGAGATATATATATAAAAATAAATAAATATATATAAAAGATAACATAAATGATTTCTTCTTCCTAGGAGCTCCAGCAGCTTAGCAAGGAATACAGCAACATCAAGCTCCTCCAACTGGGTGAGTAAAGGGCTAACACAGAAGTTATGTTTGACCAAGGTAAGAAAATGATCAGTCTCATCTTAAAGTAACACTGGTGGAACACAATCTGTGTAAAGACTTTTGTGTGTTGTCTTCTCTGTGTGCTGCCTCAGTGTCCCCACTCAGACAATGGCCTTAACTTTGGTTCAGCATGTGTTGTCTAGAGACAGATGGCATTTGAACCACACCGTTCACTGTGGCTGTTCTCGGCTCCTCTGTGCAGATGTGGTCTGTGAAAACAGCATCAAGAAAGTGGTCAAGGAAGTGGAGGAAATTGTGGGAGACAAAGGTCTGAACTGCCTGATTAACAATGCCGGCATCAACGTGCTGGCTTCCTTGGAAGAAGTCACGGCGGAGACAATGCTCACCATTTATGAAACCAACACAGTTGCCCAGCTGATGGTCACCAAGGTAAGAACTGGGAGGAATGCGCTTGATCTACGGGACTGTAAGAGGCTTTTCCACTAGTGAGCTGGGCACGGAACCCAAGCGCTTGTCACCTTGGAACCGCACAGATACAGGTCTGGCATCAAAGCTCTTCATAGAGCAGAACCTGAGTCCAGCCTGCCTTGAATGGGCCAAGAGCCAGCTGGCCAAATTAAAACGAACTTTTGTTTTTGCAGGCGTTTCTACCCCTCCTGAGGAAGGCAGCCCAGCTGGGCACAGGAATGGGCTGCCACAGAGCTGCCATCATCAACATGTCCTCTCTTGCTGCCTCCATGCAGCTCGTCCAGGCAAACGAGATGTTCCTCAAGGTCTATCCCTACCGGATAGCCAAGGTTTGTAGGCTTCCCCGGGCTGTGCTCGCTGGGTGAGGGCAGAACAGGGACTTAAAGACCAATCCAAGCTGAAGATGATGCTCTGAGGTGTGCAGCACCTCCTGGGACACACTGACACAGGAACTGTTCTTCTTCACGTGGGTGGAAATGGGACCTGTGAAAACCGTACATCTGGAGCATCTTAAGAACAAATGCTCCATCACTTCTTTGATATAGATCTATTCCAGAGGGATCTGGCATCTGGGGAAGACCTGATGCCACCCTATTTGTGTCCTATTAGCTGTGTTCCTCTCCAGTCCAAGCAAGACAGCAGGCATGGAACACAACCAAAGGTGTGCTGACCTCTATGTGGCAATGCCAGTTAGCGAGAGGTGTTTTCAGTTTTGTCACATCCAGAGAATGAGTTTGTACAAATAGTCAAGATCAGAGATACAGTTTCTCCTACACCGCCTACTCATAAGCTGTTAATGTGCTTGTTTTCCCTGTTCATTCCCTGAATGTTTGTGTAGCGATCACTGCAGAAAACCAGCGTCTTTATGTCAACATCCTTTTCCCCATCCTTTTCTTAGGAGTTTCAAATGCTACTTTACCTTCCATCATAACTTAGTTTCATCTTTGGGCAGCAAGCTTATGACAATAGAGCTTTCACAATGCTTCTCTGAACAGATATCTCTGAGGATGAAGCCCCCCACTAAGTCTGGATAAGTTACTGCGATGCTGTTACTGCCCCTTCATGTGTCAGGAGACAGCACGATGGAAGGGAGGTGCCAATTAGCTTAAGGCTTTGCTCAAGGTTTGTAAACCCAGCCCACTAACAGATGGTTTCCACTCTTGTAGACTGCACTGAACATGATCACCAGGTGTCTTGCTGCAGACTTGAAATCGGATGGAATTCTCTGTATTTCTTTGCATCCAGGCTGGCTTCAGACAGACATGGGCGGAAACATGGTGAGTGACATCTCTCTGAAAACGTGGAATTGTGTCTCCCTTGTTGTCCCAACCCTTGAGCAAGAACCCACGGCACAGAACACACTTCCACGTGCTGCAGGGGCGCGAAAATACATCCCACCCGATCATAATTATTCCTTAAATGTATTTTATTTCTTCTGTAGGGTGTTCCCAGTAATAATCTAAGCTTGCTTTGCTCCAGGCTCCCATGCAGGTGCAAGAGGCTATTCCGGGTATTCTCTCCGTTCTGGACCGTCTTGGTGAAAAAGAAAACGGTTCTTTCTTGGACTGGCAAGGGGAAACTCTGCCGTGGTAGAAGCGCAGAGTGTGCTACAGAGACAGCATGTCCGTCACTATTTAACTTGTGCCACTAATGTCTGTGTCTCCAGGGTTTTATTATACACTAGTTGCAATAGCCAGTCTGATAGCCAGCCTCTGTCCAGGTGTGTTTGGAAAGTGAGGCGGCTGACTCTTTTGTTTGGTATCATTACTGCTCTGTTCCAATGCTTCCTGCAAATACTACTGTGCTTTTAGTGATGGGTGTCTCCTGGACCCATCTAAAATAGATTAAAAAGTGCAAGTTAAATCCAGGGAATAGCTCCTCCTCACTTCCAAAGCCAAAGTGGGCTTCTCGTGCTCTGCAGAGGGAAACGACCTGACCTCAGAACAAGGTCAATGTCCAGTATGGTCATTCTGCTGGAGACACGTTGCTGGAAAAGGTCCTTAGGTTTCCTTCAGCCCTGACTGAGCCAAGGCTGAAACTTCCCAGGTCTAAACTAGGTGGATTTGGTACTTTTGTAAGAAAGTCCTCAGTAACCGCAGAGTGTCCCCAGGCTGACAGCACACACCAGTGGGTGACTAACATCCCAATGTTGGGGTGAGAATGTTGTTTTGTACATAAACCTCTAAGTGTCTTCAATAAAATCTTGTTTAAACAAATGGTCTGTTTACTAAACTACTTCAGTTAATTTCCCTGTGTGTAGGTTTCTCTTCCCTGACCAGAGAACTGTACTTTGCAGAAAAAAAAAACAAACAATCTCTTAACCATTGCTGGGTTGAACACGGTGGGGTGTACCCAAAACCGGGGCAGCCCCTTGCTCTGGTCTGAAATACCAAAAGCAGCTGGTGAAAAAGATCTCTGTGTTCTGGCTGAGGCAGGGATAAAAGCAAAAAAAAAAGAAGTTCTTTGAAGTCTGGGATTGGTTTCACCACCGCTCCCTCATGGCAGCTGATCAGGCACTTTCATGCAGTGCCAAGGCGGTGGGTTCCTGTACCCAGGAAGATGAGACAAACAGCCAGGTAGGTGGGACGGACAGACGCAGGTGTGGCTGTTCCTGGACAGCAGCCACCATGAGACCTGCCCTGCGCTCAGTGTGTGTGAGGGAGACGTGTCTGCCTGCCTGCTGTGATCTCCACGTTGCCAGGGATATAAACTGCTTAACGAGCCACGCTTCTGTGCTCAGACCTGTTTTTAAGGATGTCCTGATGTGACTGAGCAGGTGAAGAAAATGCAGGGATTTCCTGATGTTGACCGCTATCAATGTGGCTGGTAAGGGGGCAGCTCAGTTTGAACTGTTTAGTGTGAATTGAACATCAGGGGCTGTTGCGACAGGACAAGGGGCGATGCTTTTAAACTAAGAGAGGGGACATTCAGGCTGGACATCGGCAGGAAATGTTTTACACAGAGGCCGGTGGGGCACTGGCCCAGGTTGCCCAGAGCGGCGCCTTCACGGAGCCGGCGGGCGACGCTGGGGGGCGCTGCCATGTGCGCGCTGCCCGGCGGCCACCGGAAGCGGAAGTGGCGGGGCGGAGGCGGGCGGGGATGGTGAGCGATGGCGGCCGCGGGGCTGAGGGAGCGGAAGGGAAAGAAAGGGAAGAGAAAGGAAGGGAAGAGTCAGGGCGGGGGGCGCGGAGCTCCCGGGGGGCTCTGCCTCGGGAGAGGGGCGGTGGTGCGGCCGGGCTGTGAGAGGGAGCTGCCCGCAGAGCGCCGGGCTGCGGTACGGCCCGCCTCGGTAGCGGCCTCTCGCTAGGCCGCTGTTCCTCACGGCTTCTTGCGCTGCGGTTTGTGCTGTGGAAGCAACTGAGCTGTGCCGGAGTGTGCTGGTGGGGCTCGGGCGGAATCCACCTTATTTTTTAACTTGGGACAGCCGAAGGTTTATTAATCAGCTCCACAGCTGCCTTAGCAGCGCTTTGGGCCGGGTCCCTGCAGTGCGCTGGTAAAACGAGGAGGGTGCTTAGGGTGTCTCAGCCCAGCTCTGGGGGGGTTTGGGATTAAATTTGGAAGATTTTTTTTAAACAAGATGTTTGCCTCATTGAATAAATGTTCTTCTTTTAACAGTCATTACTGGTGCTGACGGTGAACAAAGGGAATCAATATGTTAATATCGCAGCTGACTTCCCAGTTACTGAGGGCTTCACGAGTTGCAGGTAAACAGATGTTGTGTAACCCAGTTTTTTTGGTTTTGTTTTTTTTTTTTTCCTCTGGGGTAATTAGGCTTCCAGAAGTTTCTTTTTGAGTAAGCAGTGCAAGAGTGGTGGGGCTGTTGTTGGTTCAGTGGTTATCAAATATTATTATGCATCTAATCTATTCGGTCAGTGTCGTGTAGCTCAGTTTCGACCTCTTTTAAGCTTGGGAGGAGATTCCTTAGCAGCTTGAAGGCTTTATGTAATGAACAGTTTCTAGCTATTCCAAATTGCACTCACACAGTTTACACAGTAGAGTGTTGTATAACGTAATTTTAGCAGATGGTTTTACAACAACGTAATTAAATTCAAATTAAAAAATATTTCCTTTTGCAATGGGAATACAATTCTTGTAAGCAGCTTCCTTTATTAGATTATTCTGGCCACAGTTGCCTGGTGCTTTGAGAGCTGGGCAAAGCTTTCCTTAAGAGACTGTTTGAAAATTCTGCCTCTGAAGTGAAATTCTTTTCCTCTCCAAGGCCATTTGTTGCCAAGGGCAGCATCTTCTTTTCCTTGCTGTCGTTCCACGTCTGCGCACTACAGCACGCAGCCATCTAACAAGAGCGGAGCCCAGACTCAGCAGCGATATGTGCTGGACCCTGAACTGGAGGAGATGCTGATCCCCAGAAAACTTTCCATCAGCCCATTGGAAAGCTGGCTGACCGTGCGCTACTCCCTGCCCAAAGCAGAAATCCCGAATGCTCAGGAAGAAGCAGGTTATGAACCTGTCCAGCGATATGACTGTCCCCCATCTGACGAGGGAGCTGGCGTGGAGGAAGGAGAGGGGACACTTAGCAACAAAGTTCAATGTAAGAACATTTTGAAGATTCGCAGGAGGAAAATGAATCGGCACAAGTACAAGAAGCTGCTCAAGCGAAGGAAGTTTGTGCGTAGGAGGATAAAGGAAGGTCGCAAGAAGAAACGTCAGGTGAGTTCAGGGCAGAGAGAACTTTATGACATAAATGCGCCCACTTCTCAAACTGGCTTCTGTTCTGGTGTTTGGTGATGTTTTCAGGTGGAATTGATATGGGGAAAAATAGCAGCAGATCAGGGACCCTTAACAAGTTCAGTATTTACTGGTGCAGAAGCTTGTTCTGTTTTGTATTTGACCTGTACATCTTGAGAAGCTGTAGTTTAGGATATTTCTGTAGTTGTAAACGTGTTTGTGTGGTAGTTACTGGGCATAATTTTTCTTGCATGACAGTAACTTAAATGGGTAATGGGGAAGAATTTTAGTGTTTGTGTGAAGGATTAATTCATGTGTCCGTGTTATGTCAGGGAGATTAATTTCTTTCTTGTCTTGCCAACATCCTCAGGTGCTTCCTATTGTTTTATATATATTATACTGTCTTATACCTGGATTCTCATTGGGACACATGGGCCACATCTGAATACTTGAGTGTTGCTTCTGAGCTATGTTATTATTTTTTCTTTCTTTTTTTTTTTCTTTTTTTTCTGTTTTAGATAAAATTTGAGAAAGATTTGGAGCGCATCTGGAAAAGAGCTGGTTTGAAAAATCCTCCTGCGGGATGGCAAACACCCAAGATATTTCTGAAAAGTTCAAAGCGATAAAAACACTTGTAATCAAGTTCTAACCTGTAATTGTAATTAAAAATATTTAAGTATGTGGATTACATTTAACCTTTTTCTGAGTATGATGGAATTAGTAGGAGGAAGCTTTGAATCTTGGTGAACAGTTTTCCAAGGGAAGACCTGAGAGCAAGATGCTTTTCTTCCCCAAAAGAATGACATGAACCCTTTTGTAGAGACTTGGTGCTGCTGTGTATGGTCCTGTGCTGCTGCTGCAAATATGTTCCCTTTAATCTGCCAGGAGCAGGACGCTTGGCTGAACTGAAAGGGAATGAAAAAATAATCTATGGAAGTGATAGCTCCAAGGTGCAGTTTGATCTTGCGGCAGGAAGGGCAGGTGACTCCAGGACGTGTCCGAGGTTCTGTGTGTGCCGCTCTGCCCGTTGTGTCGGTAGATGGCACTAAATTCAAAGCCTCTGAAACTCCTTGGCCATTCGTGTTAAAGTGAGCTGGATCTTTTTGTCAGTATTTTAAGGAAAGGACACACCTGCATTTCAAAATCTGTTAATCTTGCTGGTGAGCTGTTGGCGTTCTGAGGACTGTGGCGAAGTCCTGTAGAAATGTGTGGTTGGCGCATTTTATAGGTCTCTTTTCCAAACCGCATGTTAACAATAGGCAACTTTGATTAAAGAAAAATTACAAAGATGTTCCATCCTTTTCGTGTTTTAAATAGGCTGCAGTTGCTTTTAACCAAGAGCAGCAGGACTCTTTCCTTCAGCCTCTTGTCAGGATTCCAGTGAAGGGGAGGATGTCTGGCACGAGCCTTAGAAACTCACCAAGCAGAAGAAGATTTGAGTGTTGATTCTGGCTCACAGGTTGGTTAAATATGCAGAGTGCATGTAGGTGTTTCTGAAATATCAATACACGTTCCCTGCATGAAGATGCAGAGGTGAAAGGCTGGACCTGAGGATTAACACCTTCAACGTCCCGTCCATGCTTTTTTTTCCATTTACTTTGGGATAGTAACTAGAGCAGAGAATTATGGAGATAGTGGGAATTACAGGGCATAATCCTTCAGTACCTTGCGACGTTGCAGCGCAAGTGAACCCTCGTACCATGGCAATGATGGTGTTATATTAGGTACTTCTGTGGACAATTGCAAGTCTCCATGAAGTAGTTTATTACATGGTAGGCTCTATAAGTACTAGTCCGGAGTGTAGTCTGCCAAGAGTAGTCATTGCTTTTACATCTATTAGACATAATTACACAACCATGTATAGAAGTCTGGAACTAATTTACAAAAGTGTCTGGAATCCATTCATGGTGGTTACTGCTGGTCTTAGTCATATAAATGCTGTATTCCTTTTTGCTGAAGTACCTCAGAGCTTGTCTCAGGATTTGTGTCTTTGCGGCAGATACTGCAGAGGCTCTCTGTCTTCCCTGGGACTACTCAGATAATAGATATAGGGTTGTAGCAACTTGCTTGAGCTCTTGACCACAGGATGAGATTTTAAACTTGCTTTGCTAAACAGAGAGAATCAGACAGAAGAAAGCTACACCTGTTCTTCTGTAGGGGGAGCACGAGTACATAATACACTGTTCACAAAACTTTATTATGGGTTGCTGTTCCTCTCCAAAATACTGATGTACTTGTACACTTGGTAAATGTATGTGTGTAGGTACATATGTAGCTGTGGTAGAAAAAAAAATAGTCTGCAAACAGGAAAGGTTTGACTTTTTTTATGGCTCTCAAAACATATAAGACTTGGAGACTTCTCCATCTCATTATTCTGCTGTTCTGAGAGGAAATGGTTGAAAGTCAGCAGGAGGTTTCTAGATAAGTTTGTGTACTTTTTATTTATTATATTCTTTTTTAACATCAGACAGAGAGGGCAGGGATGATGCCTTCTCCTTTGCTGCAGAAGGATTTCTCTGCATACCTGGAAGGCTGGGTTGTTTTAGGTCTGTTGTGGGAACTGTTCTTTCTTCCATCAGTAAACTCAAGTAGGAGGAGTTCGTTAGCCCATGGCAGGGAGTGTTTACAAGTACCTGGTACAAAACACCTTTCAGGGGGTTAATAGGACCTTGCTCCTGTTACCTGACTACCATTGCCCAATAATTCCTGAGCAGAAACACTGTGTAACTTTACTCTGGTGAGCTAATACCAATATTAAATAGGACACTTTCATATTAAAAACAGTCCGAATGTTACCTGGGGTAGGTTGGTGTATGTACATTGGCTTCAGTAGCTCTGAAGCGGTCCTTCTCAAACTCTGAAGCCGACTCTCCTTCAGTGGGTGTGAACCCTTGGCCCTGTATTCCAAAGTTAACAAACCATGTTTGTTTGCACTCACTGAAAAGTGGGCTGAAGCGATCTTACTGATCTTGCAAACAGCACCTGTGGATAACTAAAATTACATCTTTTCTTTTGACCATTCATGCTGTTCTGCTGCTGGCGTTTCTGTCCTGACTGTGAAAACATCCTGGTTTGGGTTCACTTGGGCTGAGCCTGGTCGGTTGCTCTCCAAAAATAACAGCGCTCTGCTTAACCTGGAGCGTTGCATTTGCAGAACTGAAATGGTTTTGAAGAGTGGGTTTTGCTTTTCCTACGGATTTTTTTTTTTTTTTTAATAATAAAAATCAGTAACTGTAGCTCTTGTAGACATCTGAGGCAGCTTTAAGCAAACAGAGTGTGCTGCTTTCCTGTGGAGGTTTCCATTCTTGCCTTTCCCTCTAAGATGGAGGAACAAAACTGAATTTTTTAGTCTTGCTCACTGCATGGACATTAATACATTTTTTGTTAATGTTACAAAACTTGTAAGAACTATAAAACTATGAGACTTGTCCCTTGCTCTCAAATGTAGGTGAAATTGGCTGTTGTATTTCAAAATAACAAGAAGAAGGAGAAGGTTGAATAGACAGTGGGATCATATAACTGCTTGTGCCTTGTTTCCTTAGGAAATGTGGCTAAAATTTTGTTTCAAGTAGAAAAATAACCTGAAATATTGGTCAAAAATGAGTTTTTTCACTTGTTCCGTAAACAAGACGTGGAGCTGATGAGGCAGGTCCTGTGCTGAGGGAGGGAGTGTCGTTGCCTTCGGTGTGTCCAGGTCTGGAGGAGACGCTCCCAGAGCCTCCCAGCAGCTTCAAGCACCTCAGAGCCCCAACACCACTCGCCAAGTGATGGGTGTTAAGACAAGGGTATGGAGTCCTGAGCAAGGAGTCAACGCATCAGGTAAAAAACTAACAGCTTGGAGTTTGTCAGGTTTATTTTAAGGGAATTAACATTTTGCGGCATGATGCTCCTGGCTGAGCTTTATCACAAGCCAGTGAGGAACTGGTTAAACTTGAAGAATAAGCACTCGTAGAAGAAGGTGCCAAAGGAATAAAAAGAAACAGCAGAAGAAAATCCAGCAGTTCTGGTCAGCAGTGTGACTGTGTGAACAGCACCACGTTACTCACCAGCTCCGTTCCCTGGTGCTTTTGAGTCAGAGCTGTTTCCTCTACGGACAAAAGGTTTTTGCTGCTGTCAGCACCGAGTTCGTGGTGGAAGAGCCAGCAGGAGTCTGTCCAGCAGCAGAATCAGCAGGTACATCCTGAAGGCAGAATCTGGGACCGATCACAGCCAGCCTTGATTTGGCTTCTCTGACCATCCATCTTGTTCCAGTTACAGACCAGAAGATGCTGCTGTGTATCATCTTTTCTGTTGCTTTCTCTAGGTCTGACTGGGCATCCTCCAGAGAACCCTCAGTGCTTTATTTTACGCTCTTTGTGATGTGGGAGCGTGGCCTGTATTATTATTGGCATCCTGCCGTCTGGGAGAACTTGTGCTGTAGGCCCAGCGGAAGGTAGGACAGCTGAATGTGTCCTACTTTCTGATGCCATCATCCGTCCTCTGGGGAGGGGAAGAGGGTTGTAGCCCTCGGAAAGACAGGAAAAGCTTTTTCTCATGAGTAATTTATGCAAAAACCTGCGACAGTGAAAAGAAACTGAGTGGAAAAATAACACTCTTGATATCTGTGCCTTGGGTGCAACACCTTTTTGAGTGATTTCTAATTATGAAATAGAGCTGGGGAGAGGAAAGGAGAGAGCAAATAAAAATACATGTGTGTAGATTTCAGTATAGGGGCAGCTGGTTCTGGAGGAGGGCTGCCAAGCTAAAGTAATTTGGACATTTCCACATGGAATGATGGAGGAATGCACATTACTGCACTTGGTGTCATGGGACTGCTTCCCAGCTCAGACTGGGAACTCTAAATGAGCTTTACTGTTTTTTTTTTTGTTGGGTTTGGGGTTTCTTTTCCCCCTTCTTGAGATGGTTTGTTACCTGAGCATCCCCAGGCTTGAGAGGGTTGACAGGTTCTGTGGCTCTGCAGAAGTCTACAGGCTTGTGCTGTTCCGCACAAATTCTGAGGGATTTCTAAAGGAGGCAAAGCAAGCAGCACCCTGTTTTCTTTAGCTCAAGTTTTGGTTGCTGGAGTCCTCTTGGATTGTTCTAGAGCAAACACACAGTTTGCATAGACTGCCCATAAAAGTTGGCCAGGCTCCACGTTCGTGTGTCTAAATTTGGCAGCAGGATTGTACCGTGTTCTGGAAAGCAACCTCCTTTCAGCCAAAGTATTTTTATTTTTAATGAAATAGCCTGCAAACCTGAGGTAAATAACAAAACTCTCTGGGAGGCAACCTTGGAGCACCCTTTTCAGAGCCAACCTATTAATTTTTCCACTCTTTCCCAGTCGTTTCTGATCTCAAGATGCTGTGCCTGGAATCCCACTGCTTAATTATTCTAGGCGGGTGCAACGTACGGGCTGCAATTAGTGTGAGGAATGGAGTTTCCCTTCAAAAGCTCATGGTACTAAAGTGCTGTTCCCGTGGACAGAGAGACCAAAAGCTGTGGTTCAAGGCACATGCTGATGGTCAGAAAGGGGACGCAAAATGGCATCTCTCAGCTAAATGTGCCTGCTCCCCTGAATTACTCCCAGAAATTTAGGTTCTTCACAGAAATAAACAGTGCTGTGTGCTTGTGGCTTTAGCTTTGCCCATGTTGGAGAAACCTGACTTAGTGCTGCCTGGGGAATTGCTCTGGGAAAGGCTCTTTTTAGTCCTCTGCACCAGCACTGAGTCAGTGCTGTTCCTGGGTGATCGCTGCTTTTAATATTTTCCTGGCATGGAAGCTTAGCAGGTTCCTTGTGAGAAAGACAAACAGAAATTAGGGAGAAATGGGACCCAGGTTGGCCTGTCTGGTGTCTTTTATTCTGGAATTCAGAAAGCGGATGAGTAAAGCCAGGTGGAATGTCACAGTTCTGAGCTGCTGCTTTCTCTCGCATTTTTTAGGGCAAACACACTGGCTGAGTAGATGTTCAAAGGGGTGATTTGATCCCTCAATCATTTCCTCGCGAATCTCGGTGCCGTCTACCAGCTGCCAAATTGGAGCAGCACAAGGTGTCTGTTCCCTAGCGCGGAGCTCAAGGGGCCTCAGCGTGGGTTTGGAAAAGCGAAGATGTTACAGAACCACGGCTCCCGCGGGAGTGAGTCAGCCCTGTCATGGGCTGGATACCCCCTGGCGCCGGCACTCCATAGCCAGAGTTAATTTTTGGTGATCATTTGTCTGTGTGAATCAGGAAGTTTGGGGGGCACTCAGCTGCAAGTGGCAGCTTGTCAGGAACCCTGAAAAAACCTCCGCAGCAGCACACGGTTGCTGGCTGCTGCTGTGGACCTTAGAGGAACATGAGCACTTGCATATACGTGCAGAGAGGCAGCTCCTGAAGTGATGATTGATGGTAACTCCAATTCAGATTTGCATATTTTTCCATCCCCTGAGGAACTTCATGCTTCATGTAATGATTTTTGAGCTCATACCTGCTTTTTTTCCTTTTTTTTTTTTTTTTTTCAATTCCCTGTGTTAAAGACACTGTCTCTCAGAATGGATTAGGAGATAAATACTTAATATTTTAAACAAAATACAATTTTAAAGATATAATTTCAGTGTAGTCTCCTGAAAAGAAGCAGCAGGTAGTAACAACTCTTGTTTGCTCTAGAGAATCGGAATACTGGAAATTCTGGGACACGAGGGATGAAAAAGGCCATTGTAAAGTTAAAAATAAACAGGACCTTGCAAACATGAGTGAGGGAGCAGAAAAAAACATAGAATGTGTTTTTGTGTGGTCTATTTTTAAAGACATTTAATTGAAACAATCATGGCAAACTACTTAAAATTGAATCTTTTTTTTCTCCGTTTGTCATTTGTCTGATCAGGCTTTTTTAGGGTGAGGACTTTGATTCTGCCGTACCTTCTCTGTCACAAAGGGATCCTGATAGTGATTGGTGCCTGGGGATGTCATGAAATATAATCATCATTTTGATACTTAATGTCTGAGAAAATGCTGGCTACACATGTGGAATTCTGTTCCCGGGGCCAGCCCAGGTTCGGGTGCTTGTTTGGAACAATGTGGAATTTGATGCTGATCCAAAAGAACTTTTTACAATCAAAAGTATTTATCTTCAGGCTTCAGTCTGGGGGAAAAAAAACCCCAACAACAAAACTGTGTTGGTTTCCTGGGCAATTTATCTGTTTTTGTAACTGGTTTCTATTAATGGTTTTGAGATGAATCCCAGGAATCCGGAGCCGAGTGCTGTCCAACAGAAGGGGCCGTTTGAATCGAGCGCCATCCGGAGATGCCTGACGGCAAGAGCTGCAGACAGAGCTCTCTGACCTTTTCCGAGGACAGTGGTGCTGGAAGAACAGAAGCAGACACACACGTTCATGGTTCAGTAAGAGCAGCCCGCCTGGGTGCTACACTTTAACTCTGCATTTGTGCGTATCTAAGTTGCTGCTGGGCAAACTGCAAAGCTTGGTGCATTAAGCAGAAGATCAAAAACCTCTTAGGATTCCATTGAACTAAATATCTTGCATACCTGGACATTCACGTTAATTAATTTATGCTCCAATGCCTTTGGCACAGAGGGAAGTAAAGGCTTTCCAGCCAGAGATCCGAGACAGGAACAAGTTGAGGAACTGCCTGCAAAGGACAGTCCCCAAATGACATTTAATGTTCAACCCTCTCGTTTCGCTTTGGGTTGAACAGCCCAGCTTAGGCCATTGCAGTGACCACTGTGGGGTGGTTTGGTGGATGTTGCTTTTCTCTTTGCTGGAAACTGGTTGTCCCTGGGGTATTATTGACTGTTGCTATGATATTTTATACTTACCTCGTATAAAGGGTGTCAGGGCTCTGCCATTCTCATACACAGGGAGTGTAGATTTGCCTCTGCTGCTGGTTTGGTGAGCGCAGCACAGCCCGATGATCGCAGTGGACTCCAGTGGAATAAAACAAAGCAGAAAAACATCTGGCCAGACCCTCAGCTTGTCATTCTGAATGTACTCCTTAGGGAAGGCAAATCAGGGGCTTTAGCATTTATGGCGAGGGAACAAACGTTGTACGGCTGGGTCTGTGAGAGGTACGCGGCTTGTTCCACCCCTGGGTAATGACAGGCTTCGCTTGCAGCCCTGTTATTGTGGTTGGGTTTCAGTTTTGTCCTTTTAGTTCACAGCTCTTGCTGCAAGTTGGATTATTTCAGGCTTGCTTATGGGATTCATTGCAGCTGAAAGATTTATTTTAATGAGAAAAGCTTTGCGACCAAATGAAGCCTCCCGGGAAACGCATACCCTCAAGTAATTCACGTCATTCTGTGTTACGTTGCTCTTTTCCATCAGCAGGCAGCTCTGGAGGCTCCCCCAGCCACTCCAGACCTTTCTCAGAAAGAGGGAGTGAATATGGGTGTGTATTTATCCCCCGGAGTGTTACAGATTTGTCACGCTACTGGCACGATGAGGGTGATTTGAGCAATTCCCGCTAAGATAAACGGTGTCAGCGTACACGAACCCTGAATTGCAGTACCCCTGCCTTTCTTCTGCTCTTTCCTTGCAAACTTCTACTTCTGTTGATGTTTTTGGCTTTGCAGGATCCTTGCTACCTGTCACTTAGCACTCTATTCCCCAGCTGGAGTGTTCTCTACTACTTTTCAGTTGTAGGATTTAGCCTTCTGCTCATGGGTAGATATTTACTCCTTTGATCATGGCAGAGTCCTATGGGTCCTGTGTTTAAAGAAGATCTAAAGAAGTTGTTGGTAATAAGCATGGAGTGTTGACAAATCATGTACATAAGGCCTTGTACTGTAATTTGTGTCTTTATGTCAACAGAGCATTAATCCTGGCATTCCTTTTTAATACATTACGTGTATTTATAGCTATGAAAATGGGGTGGAAGTGGCCAATTCCACTCCTGCTTCCTGGGGTTTATGGTTCCCAAAATTGCAGTAAAAGGATGGAGAGTATCTCCTGCCATCACACCTTCCCAATCTGATACTTGCTCTGTTTTTCTAGACTGGTGGCCTTCAAACCACATTTATTGGGAGGTCTTTCAGTGCAGCCTGCAGCCATGGAAAACAAAAGTGCTAAAATCGAAGAGATCGGGAAGAGGAAACTTCCTGGCAGACAGGGCTTGTCCATTTGTGTTTCCCACTGCCTCGACTGTGCGGAGTTAAAGAGTGAGCAAAAGGCAAAGAGCTGTGAAATAGCCTCCTGTGTCCCCTTTCTCTTCTTGTTCTTTTCTTCCTGTGAGTGCTTTTCTTTAGGAGACTTCAGTAGGTTCAGCCTGAACTTGGCCTCTTTCAGTCAGGAAATAGCCAGTTCATGACAGCAGCAACCACAGCAATCTGCATCCATCCCAGAAGTCGTGCAAGAAAACAGCCAGTAACCTCTGCACTGCCAAAGCGGGGAGGCAGAAGGGTGAAAAAGTGACCTGGAATCGCAGCCTGGACAGTTCTGCTGCGGCTGAGAGAAACCAAGGGAAGCAGAGGGTGCTGGATTCGCCGTCTCTGCAATGGGAACGGCTTCTTGCCTCCCAGCCAGATGTTTTCCAGGCTCTGCTCTGATGCGGCAGCTGAACAAAAGGCTGTCAGATCTGAGCCTCTGGTCTGGCTCCCCGGCCTGACAGAGCCAGCAGAAAAGGCTCCTTCTGCCGCTGGGTTTCTGGCTCAGCCCCAGCCCAGCGCCCCCGATGCCGTACATCAGTAGTGGCTTTGTCGGGATGCCTCAGAATGTGGCAGCAGGTTTGCAGTTTCGGGACGTGGTGCAGTAGGAGCCTTTGCTGCACGCAGGTGGTTATAGAATTGGATTAATGCAAATATTGGAGGTTCGCAAAGACAAGGCTGTGTTTTGGCGTTAGGGCTACAATTAGACTGGCCATGGGAACATCCAGGCTGTTGACATTGCTCAGCCGCTGAGTGTGGGAACTCGGACTGTGAGGGACCGTGTTTATCTAATTACCCACAAACTCCCCGACTTAATGTAAATGACAGAGTTGGAGTTCGCAGGGAAATTTTGTGGGGCTCTTATCTGAAGATTATTTTAGAACTTTTCATTAGAAACAAACCAGCAGTTAGCTGCATCTGTTCTGGATGGTGTGAAGACCTGCTGGAGTTGACAGTAGGCTTTTTCATGGTCAAATTATGTAATAAAAATAGCTCGAGTTTCTGGGAATTTCTTTGGAAGTGTCTGGTTCTGTGTAGAGATGCTGTTCCCAGTACGTGTGAAGGTGGTTGCCCTCTTCAGGTTAGTCTGGTGAGGTTTCAGGTGTTTAAACGATGCCACGAGGATGTGGTTTCGTTGCACGTGCTCAGCTGTGCCGTTTGAAGGGGTCTGTCCCCTCTGAACATCCCGCAGCATCTAAAGAATTCCCCTCAAATGGAAAATCGGTGCCTGTCTCAGGTGCAAACCAAGGTGGCCTGAACTGCTCTGTGAGTGTTTACACATAGAGGGTATATGGAGATTTTATCTTGTGAAGCAGTGTTGGGAGTTTAAGAATTTACTGCTTCTTTCTCTGCTGTTTGTCCTTGATTATTTTCAGTAACTGACTGTGTTAATACTCCTAATCACTGTGGGACACAGTGAAGTGGGTTAGATAAACACGGTTAAATGCATCCGGGCAGGCTGTAAGAACTGGTTAATGTAATTTAACCGTCTTTCCCTGGAGCAAAGTGTGCTGCACACTGGGCCGTTGCTGGACGTTGCTGCTGTGTCGTGGCGCTGCTGTTCTCGGGTGAGGACACAAAGCAGAGGAGCAGCTTCTCCACTCTCCCGGGGTTCCTCTTGGTGCCAGCCAAGCAACTACTGGAATAGTTCAGTTCTCATACGAAGGGCTGGAAACAGAAGTCGTAAATCTGACCCGGCTTTCCGTGTTCTGGCCTCAGCGATGGGGAAACGTGTTCCCCACATTGCAATATTCTGGGGCTTGTAGTTGCATTCTGGGCTCTTTTGCCTGCGCTGCCCTAAGCTCCCACATATCCAGTCTTTGTCATTATTATCCTTTTGCTGAGATTGCTGCTATTAAGCCCTTGCTTACAAATCACAGGACAGAGTAAATATTGTTTTCTAGGTTGTCTTCTGAGACTTAAGCTTGAAGTAAAACCATATGAGGAGACAAAGATCAAAAAACCACCGAAGGCAACAGAATAAATCCAGTCTCAAGCAGACAGCTGGATGAGTGTCAAACAAAAGAAGGAACAGCTGGATCAAGTAAAACACAAGGAAAATTAGTTCCATCCCCAGGGGGAGGGAGAAGGATTGTTTTGCGAGAGCAACGTGGGACCAACTTTATCCGATAGAACTTTTACATCAAAGTGAGGGGCAGATCCGAAGGTCCCAGAGGGAGGGGAAAGGGAAAAGTGGGTGTTGTAGTAACTGTGCAAAGTGTTGGGGAAGGGAGGGAGGTGGAGTGTGAGCGTGGGGGGAGCAGAGCGGGGAGGTGGGGAACGGCAACTTTGGAGGTGGAGTAATTCTGCAGAATGTGAGCTGCTGTCCACAGCTTTCTGGATGTAAATTGATGAGGTCATAGTGTTACCAAAAAAAAAAAAAAGTTTAAAAAAACAAAGTCTTCAACTTGTTTTTCAAGAGAGACGAAAACACAGAGAAGCTGAAGAAATGGAGCAACTAGCAAAACTCCTTCTGTGGCAGATTTTGCTTCAGCAAAGTAAGCTCCTAGCTGGTCGGCATGATGTTACTGTTTTTATTTCAGCTGCAGAGGATGGGGCTGGAGGTTGGCTAGAAGGTTTTGAACTGCTGTCTTTGTAAGGTTGTGTTCAGATTCCTAAGTTAGCTGTGTGTTCGCCTGTGAGGGGAGGGAATCGTGGGTTTCTCGGACAGGGGAGAGAATGGAGAAATATTTGAGGTTGTTGAAGCGGTATTCCATTCAGCATGTTTGTGCAATCTGTCTTTTCCTATCAGTTGCCTTGATCAGCAAATTCAAAACCAATAAGTTTGAATGTGAGTACAGTAAAGCTTGCATAGGTAGATTTATATCATCCAAGGTTATTTTATACTTTTGAAGAGGCAGAAACAGCTGTTGGGTGTGTGAGAGCATTCAGGATGGGGGAAAAAATTAAAGTGGTGGGTTTGTTTTCCTGTCAGCATGAAGACAGAGACATAGGAATTCACTTTTGGGTAAGATGCGAGAAAGGGCTGAGAACAAGTCTGACGAGCTTACAGTAACAGAATGGCTTGTACCTTTTCCTCAATCAGAGTTTTCTGTAAGAGCTGAAAGCAGATTTGGGGTCCTGAGAGCCTGAGCCCAACAGAGAAACCCCAGGAAGGCTTGGATGGCAGGAGAAGATTTAAGGATTAATTGCAAAACCCCAGCAAATCCAAACTGTCAACACTTTGGGCTCTAAGGAGGGCACCTGTAAGCAAAGGACCGATTACAGTTTTGGAACAGGATGGAGAGACTTCGCTCAGGGTGCTGACAGTAGGAACTGAGGAGCACAAGCTTTTTGGGGATCTTCACAGCCCTGTTAATAAAAAGCTGTGGGCAGGCACCTGAGCCTCCCAAAATTCCTCAGTATGTCGACAGAATAAGCTGAAGAGCTCTCGGTTTGGTTTGTAATTAATCTAGTTTCCGTGTCACCACATCATCCCCAGTTTTGCGATGCCTCAAGGCAGGATTTAGGAACTGGGATCAGTCCCAGGGGCAGAAGGGTTAAAGTGGCTCAGAAACGCGGTGTGGGTGGGTGGGTGCAGGCTGGCGAAGGAGGAGAGGCTGCGGATTGTGTTTTGGAAGCACCAGCCGGGCCAGCTGCTCCCCAGGGTGGTTTAGCACGCTGGAGCTCGGTGTGCACCTGGGGCAGGACCAGCAGGTTGGGGTGCTGTTGGGGTGCTGTTGGGATGCTGCAGAGCAAGGGGGAGCAGCTCAGAGTCACCTCATGTAGGGATGGGTGATCTCTGACAGGCGTTTTTCAGGTGTATTTTGGAGAGATAACTGTGTGCTGGGCAGCCCTGATGTTTGAGTCCTGCTGTCCCCACACAAATCAAGTTACAACATAATGAGTGAAGACGGGATGGGGAGAAGGGAGGAAATCTGTTTCCTTCCATGTTTGCTGAGATGATTCCCTTCTGGGGAGGAACCACACCCTCAAGTGTTAATGTCTGCAGGGAGGAACAGCACTGTGTTTGGAACGGCTCTGCAAACTATTCTGCGGGCCTACAGCCAAAACGAAGCACTGAGAGCAGAGGAGGGTTTATAAAGCTGAGCTAATATCCGAACTGTCTGTGAGAAAGCAAGGGCAAAGCTGGGATTGTGCGGCGGCCAAGATGGCGATTGGTTTCTCGTACAGACAGAAGGCTTTTTCTTTTCTGTCGAGGCAGCACATTCTTGCTTTTCGCTGATTTACGGGCATGTTCCTACCTGCAGTGAGGTGCTGGAATCGTTGGGACTAGGCGGTGGTGAAGGGCTCTCTAGTCCTGACATCCTTTTTGAAAGGAAACCACTGCTGTTGAGATAGTTGTCCCAAGAAGCCTTTAAAAACAAACAAACATAGAGACTTAGAGAAAAGCCCAGTTCAAAGTCTGGCTTGACCATCAGTTGCATTTGTAAGGGAAACCTTGTTTTATGGCAAAGCTTGGTCTTGCGGTGCCAGGGCAGCAGGAGCGGGTGGTGAACGGGAGATGTCCAGGTGGATCTGGATTGCTCACTGTCTCCCTCCTTTGCCTCTTCGAGATGGGCCCAGGTGTTATTCTCGGTTACTGGTCAGTGGGTTTTAGAAAAAAAAGGCTACCAGAAGAAAGCCGAGCTCGTTTGTGCAGCCGTCACCTTGGTGTTACTGCATCGTGAGCCATTGTGGCCTCGGATGCTGGATCAGCTCCCTGAAGGGTCAGGATGGAGCCACTGCTGTTCTCCGCAAGTATTTGGGAACAACTTGGTAGCACAGGCTGCTGTTTTTCGCAATAATTGTGTAATGGCTCTAGAGAGACCATTAAATCCACCGCACAGACAATGGGATTTATGGGAGAAATAAGGAATCTGCCGCACAGAGATTTTGTGAAGAATGTGTCCTTTCTCTAGGACTAGATCATCTCTCTGTGCCCCTAATGTGAAGGTGATGTCGCTTCCTTTTTTTTTGCAAGAAAGAGAGGCTGAGACATCCAGGAGATGCTGGAGAAGGTGCGCAAAGGAACAAAGCTGAGCTTACTCAGGCAAGCGAAGCATCAGCTTCGCAGACCGGTGTTTCAGCCCACGCGCCTGGTGGGTTATGGCACCTATTTCTCCAGCGACTTCTTGGTTTTTCTTTCCTGCCCAGCACTACAACCTGGACTTCAGTGCTGCTTGGTGCCTGGAGAGCTCGGAGAATGTGAGGTGTCTTCCAGAGCCTGAGGCTTTCACTTCTAGTTTGCCTGCACTTTTTGTGGTTTAATTCTTTACTTGAAAAGTGGATGGGATTCAAGAATTACGAGCTGGCTCTGCCTTTTCCAAGGGATTAGGAAACACTTTTGCAGGCTGCTTTCCCCTTCCTATATTGTGGGAGCAGCAGAATGCCCCTGGGATCCTGCTGAGCAGCTGAGTCTGCACACAACATCTCGGGGGACAGCACACGGATGGCTTTTTGTTGTTTTTTTGTGGGTACATCACACACAGAGAGGTCAAAGCGATTATCCATCACATGGAATTTGAAATTTTAAAATGAAAGCTACAGTGAGTTCTGTGTTGACAACTCTTATGGTATTTTGAAGCTCCAGGTCCTGGAGTTCTTGTCAGTCATTTGATTTATGATGCTGCGTTTGGGCTTGATGTTTTTTACATTAACTTGCAAAAGGAAAGGAGAAAAGTCAATGCATTCCTCTTGCTGAGCCAGGAGAGGATGTTTCTGTAGCACCAAATCAATTTGCTGTTCATAAGCAGTAACACAAGGCTCTGGCCGTGCAGCCAGCTCACAGACACCGCTCCCTAGCACACAAGTCCCCGTTCGCCCTGTGATATTGTGTTTTTCGCTTGCCCCGGTGCAAACGCCAGCTCAGACACACAGCATCGCGCTGTCACACTGGTGCAGGTGGGTGCTGCTGTGCTGAGAGCTGGTTGTCTGTTGGGAGACTGGCTGATTTGTGCTGTAGAAGAGCTTTGTCTCATTCCTTTACTGTCCTAAGCTAAATCTAAGTCTTGGATTCCAGAGACAGAGCCTGGCAGCTTATCGTATTTTACTATCAGGCATTTTGCAGCCTATTGGGAGAGACCATCAAATGATGGAGATATAACGTCTTGTCTATGTTGTCTTTTATATCCAGAGCAGTACAGACTCTGTGTGTGATTTTTTTTTTTGTGATGCTGAGATTATGAATGTAGAAAAAGTAACTTACATTTGGAGTGTCTTTGAACTGGCAATGCTACTTCTTTTTGTTCTTGGGTGTCACTGCCCAGTGTTTTGTGATAGGAAAAGGAAAGAGAGTTTATTCTCAGCCTGTGCACTGTGGGCATGGTTAAAACAGCCCCAGCCTGGAGTTAATTTACTCTTTTGAAATGCATAAATTCCAGGGCTGAAAAAAAAAATTACACCCTTTGTCTGTAGGACATTGTGCCTATGACATTAGCAGGACAAAACATCCAATGGTGTTGCTGGAACCCACTTGGGCTTGCCTGGTCAGAGAGATGAACGATGTGATTGTGTCCAGAATCCGAGTCGCGCTCTCGACGCGTGATGTCAGGAGACCTCCCAGACCCTCCTGCGCCACAAGCAGGAGGGAGCGGACCAGCGGAAGGCAGGAACAAAGGGATTAGTTCATTTCTTGCAGAGTTCTTCCTGCACAGATCTGAGTCACGTGAGCTGGAGAGAGCTGTGGTTGCACCCAGAGCGTTGCAGCCGTAACTGCGCAGACCAGGAATGGGCTTAACCACAAAACACATGCTAAATAAGTATATTAACAGAGAAGGGAGGAATAGATGAAATAATAATAGAGGAGGTGGCTGCTGACTGTTAGTGTATTTGAAGTTTTTTCTTCCTTTTATGATCAGTAACATTCTTTTTTTTTCTGCTTTGACAGGTTCTGTTTATTCGTATTCAGGTGAGTGATGTCTTTGTAATCAACCTGGCTTTGTGATCATGAGAAGAAGTGAGAGGGACCCTGATTCCGTGACATTAAGTGAGGGTTTCATTGCTAACTTCTATAGACATGAACCATGTGTCTCTAAACTTTGATTAAACTGGGGGTTACGATTAGGAAGGGTATGTAGGATGGGTCAGATCTATGATCCTGATAACAGACATCATGGCTGTTGCTTTCACTGAATGAAATCAGTGTTTTTAAGTGGCTTTCTACTGTATTTCTCCATGGGAGAGCTCTATGTTGATCCTGAAAGTTACTTTTATTTTGGCTGGAAGCTGTGTGGAGATTCTAGGACAGGTCTGGGTCCTTCCCTAGAGTCGTCTTCACATGCCATTCATCTGTAACTCTTTGTTGTTGTTCTTTGCTCCTGGCTCTCAGTCCCAGCCGATGCCTCAAACCCGGAGAGCGTTGTGGTGTCGGTGCTGAACATCAGCGCCACGCTGGGCTCGCAGGCCGTCCTGCCCTGCAAGAGCTACCGCATGGTGTGGACCCAGGACCGGTTGAACGACCGGCAGCGCGTGGTGCACTGGGACGTCTACAGCACCTACTACGGAGATAACAAGGTGGAGAGGTTGTGTGACATGTACTCAGCCGGAGACCAGCGCGTGTACAGCTCCTACAACCAAGGGAGGATATTCATGCCCCAGAATGCATTTACAGACGGCAACTTCTCCTTGGTGATCAAAGGTACCGAACAGCATCTTTGCTCCCTGTGCCCTCTGCAGAATGGAGGATTCATGACTGTGTTTTTCAGTGAAAATGGCTATTTTACAGGGCATTTTCTATTAAAAAAATAAATGTAAGTCTAATTAAGTTAATGAGATTCTCTGAAGCACTGGTGATAGCGAACGGTCCTGTTTTAGAAGAGAATTGGTAAGTCATTGTTTGAAAGTCCCTTGGGCTTCTTGTGGACCTTTGACTGTATTTCAGTTCCTGAACTATAAACCCAAGATTGTCGTTCTTCCTATGCCTGCTCTTAGCTAAACTGAAACCAGCTTTCTCTTTCTATCTGTTAATACAAATATGTTCCTCAGAAGAGGAAATAAAATGAACAAATTATTAAATTAGGTGAGATGCTGCTTCTCTGTTTAGCCCTCATGATGAGGATGGGTTAGAACTGAGTTATATAAAGACCCTTTTGCATCCGTGCAAGCATTTGGGAAACAGTATAAATGATAAAAGTAATCATTGTCTCAGTATAAAACATTTAACTTCTCTTCCCTGTTGTACTAGACGTTGCAGAGAGTGACGAAGGCACATATTCCTGTAATCTTCACCATCACTACTGCCACTTATATGAAACTGTGAAAATCCAGCTGGCGATCACCAAGAAAGGTGGGTGTGCAAACAGCTTGGTGTTCCCCTCTGCAGGGTCCTGCTCGGGCAACCGGAGTCCAGTGGCCACCAGGACTCTGAATTCCCAGTGGGAATTGTGTGCTGGTTCACAGCTGGCCACAGAGAACGTGGTCCTCACTATGCCGTTTGTGATCAGATTCCCTGACTTTCAGAAACTTTACACAATTTATGAACCTCTCTTCTTTCTTGGCATGTGTCAGCACATGGAGCTACTCTAGGCAGCCCAGTTAGCTAATTGTCCTGTTACTGCTCCAGCAGCAGAACATCCCTAGTAACAATCCATCACCAGCCTGGTGAGCCACACAGATCTGCCCTGTGCGCTGGCTGGTGAGCTTACCCTGAGAACCCTGTAGTTAAAACCCTCCCCAAGTTACCACACCTTCACTCCAGCTCTAAAAGCAAGTTTCTAGGGGCTCTTGGCAGCTGCAGCTTGTGCCACCCAGGCCGCACACGCATCGCTACCGTGTCATTTAAATTGACCTTTGTATAATGCACAAGTGAAGCTGATTGTGCTGGGAAGCTGTTGAAGGGCTGATAGTAGAGAAGTGCATTTCTTCTGCTGCTCTTCTCGCAGCTTCCATGCAATAAAAACACCCGGGCAGGCCTGTGAGCCCCAATCTGCTCATCCGTGTGTTGGTTCTTCCGTTATTCCTTTTCAAGAGCAAAATAAAACCCAGTGCTTCTTGAGCTCCTCCAGTAATTAGGGCATTTGTGGGTAGAAAAGCATTTCCTGCTTGGAGAATTGGGATACTGCCTATTGGAGATGAAATCTGTTATTCTTGCTCCATTCTTAGTCTGTAGAGAGAATATACTTCCTGCTTTCTGAAGCAGGAGATTAACTCTCAGTTATAAGGAAAAGAAAGTCTTGCTTAACGCACGGATGTGGAAGGTAAGGGTGCATTTCTTTACTAATTGCTAAAGTAAGTGTGAACAAGGCACGCGGCCCCTGTGGCACTTCAGGATCTTTGGAAGGGAAGTGTTATAGGATTGCAGGGGCTGAGAGCAGTCATAGGTGTCCCTAAGCACAGGAAAAATGTGTAAAGCTGCACATACCAAGGTTCCACAACTTGTCTCATCTTCTCCGCAGCTGAGGATGCGAAGCAGTACTGGGACGGGGAGAAGCCGGTGATTGTCGCCGCGGAAGGCAGCACCGTGATGCTCCCCTGCGTGAACCGCAACCACATCTGGACTGAACGGCACAGCGAAGAGGAGCAACAAGTGGTTCACTGGGACAGGCAGCCCCCGGGGGTTCCTCACGACCGCGCTGACCGTCTCATCGATCTGTACGCCTCCGGCGAGCGCCGTTCTTACGGACCTCTCTTCATCCGTCAGAAGATGAACATCACCGACACAGCCTTTGCCCTGGGTGACTTTTCCCTGCGGATTTCACAGCTGGAAAGCGCAGATGAAGGCACTTACTCCTGCCACCTGCACCATCACTACTGTGGCCTCCACGAGCGCAGGATCTACCAAGTCTTTGTGAAGGAGCCAGTGAGAGAGAAGAAGGTGGTGAACCTCACAACTCACAACATTGCCCCAGCCATCGGTAAGTGGCCTCTGGAGGTGATTCTCTCGATTGAGGAAGAGGTAAGTATCTACAGTTGCACCTGTGAGCTCTAAAGAGTTCCCTAAGCCACGGGACAGGAATATGACATGATGTTCCCCATCGTCACCTCAGGAGTTCTTTGCTCCAAATGCCAAAATGTCCTTTTGTGTCCCTCCGCAGTGGTCTGCGGGGATCGCTTAGTGCCAGCGGGAGGGCGCGTGGTCAAGGCAAACCCGTGTCCTGCTGGGGCGACGGTGCCACTAGAGCAACACCAGGGTTTAGTCTGTGAAGATTTAACACTGAGCTGCACCCAAACTGGAGCGTCCCACCCGCCAGGGTTAATTCCCTGCTCCAGCGCTGCAGCAGCATCACGTCCGGCTCCTGTTTGCTTTGCTCCAGGGCAGTTCTGCAGCCTGTTCTGCTCTGCAAGGCTGACATGCCCTCAGGCAAACAAGCTGGTTTTTAACAGGCTCCCTTTCCCAGTCGCTTTTATGGAACAGGAGGTGTGGGGCAGGGGTCGCTTCAGCTCTGCCTCTGCTGGTACAACACGCCACTGTTTTCACCAGTGTAGCTCGTGTTTCTCTCCCCTTTGCACAGGGGTTTAGGCTGTGCAAGGTGCCAGACTGTGCAGAATCAAGCACCAGGAACTTTTCTCCACCCTTTATCTTTTTTTTTTTTTTTTCTTAAACCAATTTTCACATTTTCCACTGCAGTGAGCTATCATCTGACAGCCTGTCCAAACTCAAAACCGTCATGCTTAGTTCAGGCAGAAAAAAAGAAAATAAAAATCCCAAGTTTAATATTTTTTTTAAAGTCTTTTGAGTATAGCTCCTTATTAACATTTTCAAATATTTATTGTGGTTTAATATTTATTGGCTGCTTAATACAGAATTTTGACGTGCTTCGTACGTTTTTAAATAGGTCTATTCTTCTCTAGCAATTGGCTCTTTCAAGTCACAGAAACCTAAACCTCTCCCCCGGGACCAAGGTTGGTGTCCAGAAAGCCCAGGCAGTACTAAAGTGAGGTGGCTGTTGGGGCTGAGCTGCTGTGGAGGCCGGGACATCCAAATATCGGCCTTTCTGCCCTGCAGCTCAGCCCTGTCCAGATCATGTTGGAAATTAGATGGAAACTAGATCTTGTTTTCAGAGTTGCCCACCCAGGAGCTTATTCCTCTCTTTCCTGGTTGTTGCTGAATAGTTCCCTGCCTGCCCCTAAGTTAGGCAGAACCCACAAGTAATTTAATTTGTCTTAGTTTGGCAGTAGCACCCTCGGTGCTGGAGGAACTTGCCTTCCTAGAAAAGCCATTTCCACCGTCAGAAAGAACAGCCCTAGAAGAGCTTTGTCGCCTCCAGGCAGCGAATGCTCAGCTGGGCTGAGAGCACCACGCACAAAAATGTGCTGAATCGATGGGAATGTGAAAGCAGCTGCGAGATCCCGAGTGCCCTTTTCAAACCCGCTGCTGCTGAGGGGCCGCTGGGAGATGCCCTGTTTGTGAACAGCAGGAAAGGCTGAGATATTTTGCCCCGTTCCATGAAAAACTGTATAGAAGTCTTCTGAGGATACAACATAAAGCAAAAATGAAACATCAGGAGATAACAAAAGCAAAGCAATGTGATTTTTTTGGCACGCAGCTATAGTGTTTGTCATAGTGCCAAAGCCTAGAGCCGTTTCCAGACAGGAAACTTCGTCCTGTTTTGAATATGAGCGTGAGCTCAATTCTGCTCTCAGTCTCAGCAGTATCAACTAATTCAGTGCATTTTTACTCTGCGTTTGCTTTGGAGCAAGTGAAGAATGGCATCTGTTGTGTTCCAGGCTTATTGCTAAACTATTTTCAGTGCTTTGCCAGCCTTGGAAAGAAAACGGGCCACATACCCAGCATTTGGGAGCTCTTTTGGTGGAGAGCTCTACATTTTTCCCAGCAGAAGAATCAAACCCTTGACTCTTTGGTAAAATAATGTAAAGGCACCTCTGTTCGAAGTTTTTTTTTCCCCCCACCATTATAATTTATATTTCCAGTAGTTAAACCAGATCACGCGAGTGAATTGGATGCAGGTGGGCACGCCGTGTTGAGACACGTTGAAAGATGAGATCTTGGTTATGGAATAAACCTTCATCACCTCACCTGAAATTCTGAGTCAATCAGTGATGCTTTGTCAAAGCACCAGCATGACAAGTATTTTTGGTATTACCTGATTAATCCAAGGAGGCCCAAAGATGCTGAATCTTCATATTCATTATTTGTTGTTACAGTGACCTCTCCAATGTTGACTGAAGTTTAACTCAGCTCCTACCCTATCCTGCAGTATTGTGGGAAAGCAAAAAGCCAGGAATAAAATGCATTGATGTTTGCTGACTTCTGGCTCAGCCGTCTCCTTGTGGCAGCTGCTGAAGGAGCCCTTCATGGTCCAGAGATTTGTTAAAGTACAACTGTCACATGTCCTGTTTGCAGCTTTGCAAGTGGGTTTTTTGGTTTGGTATTTTTTAGTTTAGCAGTGGTGAAAAACACATGCTGGTTTTCAGCACATGGCGTCCAGTAATGCCAGTAAAAACCAGCGCGGTGCTGGGCTGGAGGGCTGGGCTACCGGCACAGCCTGTGCCAAAACCGCTCAGTTTTCTGGGACTGCTTTTAGCATTAGCAGATGATCATCTCCGGTTTCAAAGTGTTTATTTCAATCCACTGTCATCTTATTTGCTTTTATTGTTGGTCTGTCGGTGTTCTTAAATGCTGGAAACAAACTGCCCAATGAACTGGAACCAGTCACTATATCAGCAGTTCCAAAAATGTCAACGTTTCTCACATTAGAATGCATCTGTCCAATGGTACTGTGGCTTTTGGGATATTTTCCCCCATCTTTTCCCTTATTCTTGCCTGGTGCACTGTGAATGGTCCCTGTTGGAGCGAAGGTGTCACTTCCAGCTCTGTTTTGAAGAGAAAAACCTCCCCAGCACAGTCTGTCTTATGGGTTAGCTGGATTTGTCTGCTCTGCTGACTATTGCAAGCAGAGAAGTCGCTTCCTCTTTGTATGTGTAAAACATTGACCTATTTACTTGAGATCT
Source organism: Pampusana beccarii (assembly GCA_013399365.1). NCBI lineage: Eukaryota > Metazoa > Chordata > Aves > Columbiformes > Columbidae > Pampusana > Pampusana beccarii. The sequence continues at coordinate 1,783,857 of VWYH01000624.1, read as the reverse complement.
ACAAAAATGTTCCACGTAAAAGGTTTGAGTTACCCTTCCCTGTGCTGCGGAGCCGAAATACTGCTGCGCCCACAAGTGGAATGGAATCTTGGCTTTTCTTTGTGGGTTTTTATGTTATTTATTTTATTGATTTTTCATTTTATTTAAAAGGAAACTCATTCTTTGGCATTGAAAATTCTTCCCACTCCGTAAATTATAACCCTTGGCAGGGAGGGGCTGCTTCATACTTCAGCCGTCTGGAGCCGGAGCAACGTGGTGTGTGTGTTGTAAGGGACCCAGAGGAGGGTTGTGTTACCCGCGGAACGGCTCGGGGCTTCGCTTCTCTGCAATAAACAAGAACACACGGAGAGCCGGGCGGCAGCAAGGGAATGTGCAACGCTCACTGTTCTTACTTTGTGCTCCTGGGAAGTGTGATGGGCTGGTGAAGAGCACAGGCACTGGCAGAGGTGCAGATTGCTGTAAATTAGGCAGATTGTTGTAAATGAGGTACCATTTGCCCTTTACTTCATGCAGTTCAGAAGAGTTTCTCCCTGAACGCACTTTTTGGTTCCACACGTGAATGGGCTTTGCTTCGGATGCCGATCACGATTCTCAGCCTGTTTTCCTTTTCCTCTGCCATCAGATCCAAATGTTATCAGGGGCCACAACGTGATAAACGTGATCATCCCCGAGAGCCGGGTGCATTTCTTCCAGCAGCTGGGCTACATCCTGGCCACTCTGCTGCTCTTCGTCATCCTCCTCATCATCGTTGTCTTTGTCACCCGCAAGCGCCGGCAGAGAGGTAAGTGCTGGTTTATGGGTGACCAGCCATAAGAAGCTATAGCCGTCACCACCTTTCCTTACTTTCCACCTCCCATTTACTACAAAAATACGAAGCAGCTTGGTTGGACTGGATCCGACCGCTCATTCTGCTTCTTTTCCTTGTTTAGGTTATGAATACAACGTGAAGAAACACGGAGAGTAAGTACATTTACAGGATCTGTTATCTAGAATTAGAATACACAGAAATGAACTTATGGGCCCCGACTCTCAGCTGTCAGTAAGGGCCCAAACCAGCTGAAGATCTGGTTAGTACGAGTACAGCCACGTAAAGCATGGGCTGTTAGAGTTTATTTTTTGCTTTCCACCAATTCTTTTGCAGTTTTAACTCTAATTATTAGTGTAACGTTCCCAGGAATATACACTTACATAATGATTGCGTATCAGGGAAAATCACCTGTACTTAATAGCAAATTAAATCTTCTATAGATTTTTTTCAACTTTTCTCCAGATACACAACAATTAAACACTGTAAGTTAAATTCTCTAAAGTAGTATTAAAAAAGCTGTTGTGAAAAAGTGTGAAAGGAGCCAGTTATTAAAGGATGTGACAATACAATTTCTCGCTGCTATTCCTTTTTCAGGAAGGATGTAAATCTTAAAGAATTTACAGTCGACACAACAGATCTGACTCAATACAGAAGTGAAGACATCAGACTGGGTATGCATCACCTGGGAACCATTCTCCAAACCGGGTCAAAACTTGTTATAACTGAGGCTTTTCTAAGGGTGTTTAGACACCCGTTTGAAGTGACTTAACCTCCTGATTTTAAATGGCAACTTTGGGAACCTCAGCTCCCAAGTCAGAGCAAGTGTGTTTTGTTTCACTTGGAGTTTTGGGGGTTCTTTGACATGCATAACTGATTAGTGCCAGGCGCAAAAATTAAGTCTTAGCAGCTTTTCTTTTGCTGCCAAGTGGCTGAGTAACTCCATGAGTTGCTCCTGGAGAGCTGGGGATGCCAGACCTGGAGCACTTCAAGGAAGGGCCGATCACACGTCTGCCTTGTCTGGAAAGCTTTATTTTCTTCTAGTGTTCTAATGGCTGTCTGAATTATACTCCTCCCTTACACAGATTACAAAAACAACATCCTGAAGGAGAAGGCTGAGCAAGCCAGAAGCTTCCCAGCGAAGAACATCGATTTAGACAAAGGTAATAATGACCAGCTCACCCTAATTGGTGGCTGTAGGAACCTTCTGGTGGGTTGAAGGAGCGAGGAGGGAAGGACACGGCTTAGCAGTGAGCTGACCAAGCCACAGCCGACTGAGGAATGCTGAACATCATGACAAATGACAGCAGGAATGAGAGGCCAGTTCCCTTCGTATCCTTTCATCACGGAGCCACAAGATGCAAGTAGTGATTAGGCTTTTAAAAACTTTCGGCGTGGCACAAGTAGAATTTTTCTTTATTGGAAAAAGAATGAATGCCTCGCAGGGCTGGAATAGTTCATTCTGTGCTGTAACCTCAGAGGGAGATGGATCTCAAAAATGTCCTGGCATGGCGTTTGAGAAGAAAACACTGTGCAGAAGAGAGTGTTTGGAGTTGATTTATGTGTAATGGGCAGTCATTTATATCCAACAAAAGCAAATAACTCTCTCTTGGTAGGGCTGAATCTCCTTTTGCTTATCCAGTATTAATCTTGAGTATTATGCCTCAGTTTGTAGAGTTACGCTTCTCTCAAGCAGTGCTGCTAGGAAGATGTTAGGTTCCGTGGCTCCTTTCATATGAATTTAGAATATAATAAATGTGAATGAAATGATATCACGAAGGGAACGGTCTGGAGAGTCCACGAGTTGCCTCAGACCTGTTGTTCTTGGTGGAGCTCTCATTATATTTTCCTACGTTCTGCAGAGATGATCTGTGCAATAATTTATACACGTTATATCTCTCTGTGGGCTTTATGAAGAGAATATCGGGAGCGTGGCTGACTGCAAATGGTCACTTGTCACTCTGTAGCCAAGTCCATATTACAGTGTGCTGCTGTGGATGGTTTGAAATGTCTCTTCAGGTACTGACCTCCATTTCAATTTGCTTTCAGATTTCAGGAAGGAATATTGTAAATGAAGACATTCCCAAGCTGCTGGCTGGACCAGAAGCTTCAATCAAAGATAGATAAACGGAAGAGAGATGCCTTTTCTTAAAATCATGTCCTTCTAGTTACCATAGGTTTTTTTTTTTTCATGTAGACTCTCTCTCCACTAAGCTCAAGGGTATTTGCAAATGCTTCTTGAAAGAGTCAGACCGTCTGTCTTGTGTGCACTTACGATGGGTTTGGGTTGCCTTTTCTTCTTCTGTTCTCCCAGTCCTCCATTCCCCCTTTCTGTCTTGATATTATTATTGTTGGTTTTATGCATCAATGATTTTTATGAGCTGAATCAGCAGACCTTTTGCTTTGATGTTACCGCTTTAAATAAACCAACCTGCATCACTAATCTTGAGCCATCATTATATCAGGCATTTTCCCATGTAGTGTATTCATCAGAAAAGTAATAGCAAAGCTTGATTGTGGTCTCTCCTGGGCTGGCATAAATCAGGAGGAGCAGTATTGTCACACAGCACTTTACATATTCCAGGTGAGGTACAAGAGTACATCCCTTCACAACTGACAATGTAAATACCTCATTTTGTGAATGGGGAAATGTCAATATCCTCATTTTACAGGGGCAAGGGGGGCACACAAATGACCAAGGGCAGGGTTGGGACCAGCTCCAGAGAGCCTGACTCTGTATTTCTCACTCTGAGCCTGTTTGTTGATTTGTTTTTGTTTCAGTGCAGACCAAATCAAATTGGGCATGAGCAGACGCTTTCAGCTGAAGTTGATGTAATACCAGTCTCAGATAGATCAGAGCCAGGAATATTATGGAGAGGGCTAAACTCCTGTGTGGAATCTGGAATGTGATTTTCCTGCAGTCCCTGGGTGGATCCAGGCCACACATCAAAAACAAAGGTATGATTACAGCACAGGGAGACAGACTGTTAAAAGGAATTGCTTCTCATGAGCAGAACACGAGGAACAGGAGTAACAACACGCTCCACTTAATAGCCCATCAGGAATTTTCATGGGCCAGGGTCTCGGAAGTGGAGTTGAGGAGGGAGATGAACCTATAGTGGATTTTGGCATTGTCGTGGGGAGCAGGCACCCCAAATAGTGGGGCTGTGGGCTGATGGGGAGTTCTACATATGAACAGTGTGTCACAAACTGGGAGTCAGTAATTCCGTGTTGGGATCCAAGCAAGTTAAAGCATCAGGAAAGCCAGAGCACATTGACAGTTCTGCACAGCTCCTCGGACTACTTGGGACATTCTGTGGCGCTGTTCCCAAACCAGGGACACCTCTGGTCCTTAGGGCATGGAAGAAAAAGCCTTTCCTGCTGTTGTGTGATGATAGAGGCTTGTGTTCTTGTTGTGTAAGGGGAAGGTGACTGAGGATTGCCAGCTGGCTCCTCCGTGGGCTGACGAGGGGCAGAGGGAGGGACTGCACACGGGCTGGTGACAGAACGGGGCTGGGACAGGGTCTTGGGATTGTGGAAATGTGAAGATGAACTTGTGTGGAACTACGTAAGGGTGATGGTGTGGTTCCAGTCTTGAACTGGTGCTCTGCTTGCAACTGGTATCTCAGTGTGGGTTTCTTCCTGGGGATGGAGAATTCTGGGGTGTTTGCAGGTAAGGAAGCAGCTGTGGTCCAAGGAAAGCTGCTCGGTTTACCAGCTAAACAATTGGGAATGAGACCTGCTGCCCAATATGTGTCTTGAACATCCGTATTTCAATGCAGACTTTTTATAGGAGTGGAAAATGGACTGTGCCAATTTTTATAGGTGTTAATACTTCTCTCTGTTAGTGAGGACTATGTTAAAGAATAAATATATTAGGGACCCTTATTTTTAATGCCTTCAAATATTAAAAATATTAATAAGAGAATAAAACAGTAGAGGTGGAGGTGAGCCTTCCTAAGCTACAGCTTATCTTTTCATTTCCTTAGCCCTTCCGCTGCTTTGGACAGATTTGTGATTTAACTGCCTTTACCTTCACTTCAGATTCACCCCTACAAAAGTGCTCAGATCGTGCAGAGCCACGAATAGTGGTGAGGACGGGCTGAGGTTGGCCAGGTCCCTGTTTGCCCAGCCGGCCGTTCTGGGGCTGCCTGTGGTGGGACCGGACTGAAATCCAAGCCGCATTCCTGCAGGTGCAGGAGGCTGCGCTGGTTATTCCATCAGGGTGCAGAGTCTCAAGTAATTGTCGTTAAAGTCTCTCTCCCTCCCTTTCATGTCTGTGAGTCAAAGGTTGGAGATCTTCACTTGCCAGTTCAAATTGCTCAGCGCAGCTCCTACAGACACTGGCTCAAAGTGGGGTTACTCATAAACTCCAGAGGCATTTAAATATTTTATTGGACTTCCAGGCTGCAAAATAGCTTAAGGGGGAAAAAAATAATATGTTCTCTGAAACAAGCACTAGGAAGAGCTTTACGAGTTCCTCATCCTTGCTTTGATTACCAGTTTGAATGCGGGTGATGGTCAGACATGCCGGTATAACCCCAGGCTGATCAAGGTGAAAGCCCAAGTTAAGATCATGGCCCTTTTTTCCTTCAGGATGGGCAGATGTTGGGTGACGGGACGGATGATCAGAACAGTGGTTTTCAGAAGCAGTCTGCCGCATCCAGGATGTGAGTTAGCACAGTGAAATTCTGGCTGAAAGAGATCCAGGCAAGACTGCTGGATAACCAGTTGTGCTTTCATCTGTGGAAAAAAGAGAGAAAGGAAACTGAGTGCTAAACTGAAGGGGTTTGTTTGCTTATTTCTTAATACAGAGGAATTATCAAAGGCTCTTTGCCCCTAAATACTGGTGAGAAGCCCTTTAGGTCCTTTACACATGCACTTTGTGTTCTGTCAGTCTTTGGCATTGGAACGAAGTCCATGTAGCTGATTTTTGCACATGAAAAAGAGAAGAATCAACTTGCAATTAACCACTGGGCGAGGGGCAGGGCCCCTGGTTTCTGTTCCCCCTCTGCCACTCAGTGCAATTCTAGACAGGGTGGTTTTCTCTCTCTTTCTCTCATCTCGGATTTTCTTTCCCTAATATGGGACAGTAACTGGCCTCCCATGGAGAAACCATTTTTTAATGTGTGTAGCACTTCGGTAAATGTGTTTTGCTGGAGTTATTCAAAGTCGTGTTCTCACTGTACTCATGGAATTCTGCATCTCAATAGACTTCTTTACTGTCACTTTGCCTCGTTAGAGTCTCCTCGGTTTCCTGAGATGTGCATTTTATGTTCAGTTAGTTAAAATAATAATGACCCTTGATATTTTTATACCAATTACTTCTCAGTGAGTACTCAGTGAGGGCAGAGAAATGAAAGTCTCTTTCAGGGTAACGTGTGGACTGCAAGCCCTTGTTGTGGGACAAGGAAAGGGTGTGTGGCAGTGACCTTAAAAGGGGTTGAAACTGAGACTAGGACTAAAACCCCCCTTTTCAGCTCTGGGCACACTCTGCTTCCTCTCAAAAATGAGAGGACGACTTGTTCCATAAAGCTTGTTTGTTTTTTTTTTCTTTGTAACAGAATTAATTTTCATTATTATTGTTACTTAACTTTCACCATTTATCATTGTTGTGTAACTCTCCTAGCATTTAAGAAATAAAGGAGAATATAACAGATTTTCAAGTTAAGGTTGATTTTATTTCTTGCTCTTTGGAGATGCTATCGAAGGTATCAGCCAGCATTAGCTAATTCTTCCCAGTAGCTGTGCAGTGTGTTTAATCTCAGAGCATCTTAAAGCACTTGACAAAGTGCAGATTGGATGCAATAAATTATTCCAGTGATTTTGATGTGGTTTCCAGATGGGACATCATCATCTGACTTGGTCATGGGGCCCACACTCCAAAAGTGGGGTGTAATGACCAGGTCTGCAGCTGCAGATGGAGTTCGAACCATCTGTCAGAGGTGAAGGCTGGCAGCTCCTGCATAGCACAGAATTCTGCAGCTCCAGAAGGGAAGATAACATATCCTGCTGGAATAGTTAACTCCAGTTTTATACTTGGGTCCCAGCCCAAATTCCTCTTTTCCTCGCAGAACTAACACCTTGCAGAGTTCCTGCTGCACATTCTGCTCTTGGAGAGCTTCACCCCGCCGAGGATCCCAGCCAGAGTGCCAGAGTTCTCCCAGGGACACCGACGGAAGCAGCTTGTGCTGCTGGGACGGACAGTGCAGCTGCAAGAACGTGAAGGATCGAAGCAGGGTATGAAACTGAAAAGTGACAAAGTTAAGTGCATTTAGCAACCTAAGATCATTGACCAGCTTGTCTAGCTCTGGTGAAAGTTTAATTTTGTGTGTTACCTGGTTGGAAACCACTGTGCAGCCAGTGCTGTGCCATGTCATCACACCCACTCTTCCCTGGGGTGAATCCCCTGTGACGGCTGCTTGTGCTTTCCCAGGTAACCAGAAGCATGAATGTGAATGTTGTCCTCTATTCTCCTTTCCCCTTCCGTGCAAAGCACACAGTGCCTCATTCCTATAGACCTGTAGGGCAAAAACACGTTCCTCAGTTAGGGATGTTTTTGGAAATGTCACTGGAAATACCTTCTGTTATCCCCCAGGTTTATTTGTATTTGAATCTGGTGGCGATGGAAGCTCCGAGGAGCTTTGCCCAGGAGGCTGGTGAGCGGATTGCTGGGCTGCAGGTCTTCTGCCTCCCTCTAGCGTTGATTTTTCTTTTCTTTTAAGCTATCGGGACTGAGTTTTGCCATGACCTGCGTGTGCCCAAGGTCTGCACAGAGAGAAAGAATAAAAGGAAAAAAACCTTGCAGGTCTTTTAGACCAGATCCATGAGTAGTGTAAACCAACCCGGATTGCGTCCCACTGAGGTTCACCAGCTTGGGGACCAGCTACAGCATCTTCATTTTAAGCACATCCGAACTGTGTGGTTGTAGTTGTATCTTTCTGCTTCTCTTTCTCCAAGTGAAAGATGGTTTTGTTCTTTTACAAATAAATTCTTGCAGGTGGATAAAAATACCCGTGAAATCGCAGAGTGGGTCCCAGCTCACAGCTTTGCTGAGTGTCCTTGTGCACAGAACTTTGCCTTTCTTTTTGTCGTATCTTTTAAAACAAATACTTATTTGCTAAGCACCCAGAGTGTGATGAGCTTTTTGAATTCACTGAGACAAGCGACCACCATGACTATAATTCAAAGGATGGCTTTTTAAAAGGCCTTGGTTATTGTCTGTGTGGTGATGGAGTGCACTGCTATATAAATGAAGATAAAGGGCGAGCGGCTTTTATGCCTGAGGACACTGTCTGCTCCCTGCAGGGATCAGCATGACCATTTGCTCCATCAGGGAGGGCGCAGCACTAATGACAAGAGATTTTGTGCCTTATATTTGTTTTCCACTGAAGTGTTAAGGCCTGAACTCCACAAGAAGCAAGATATTAGCCCTGATGGACCCGTGGTTTGTGAAGATGGTGTGTTCTGCATTCCTATGGCCGCTCTTTAATTGGATTAGGTGGTGGTTTGACTGCAACATGAAAGTGGGTTATCTCCTCTCTTCCATGCTTGATGGGGACATGGAAAGCTTTTTGTGAGTCACAGACCCAGTCAGATCATCTCTGTTCCAAGGCAGTCATCTGACAATGATACAACTCGTTATATTTTCACTTATCAAAAGTAAAAGCGAAGCTAATAGAGCAAGAACAGAGCTCTTTGCAGATTTAGTCTTTGTGCAGATACCACCTGGGGCTCCGAGGAATTCAGGAGGTCAATAAGTACGAACCAAAGAGACCAAAGGGCTGGATGTTAATATTTTGTCAGAGTTTGATGCTGCAAAAACAACCTAAAGCTCAATATCTCAGAAAACAGAGCTTGTACTGGAGTTACCTTACAGTCCTGCCAAAGGAAGCCTTCCCTGTTCTTGCTCAGAGATTCATGTGTGTGGTGGGACTGATGGATTCGTGTTGTACTTTCCACACCAAGAGTTCTCCCAGGTGCCTGCAGAACCATAGCCCGTGTCTGTGCGCACACGAGGACAGAAAGCTGAACACACAGTTTTACAGAAACCTCCAGCACTTCATGCCTTACTCTCTCGGAATTCCAGAACTGAAAGAGTGAGCAATGACCAACCAGCAGTGGCCACCACTCTTGGAAAATATTCTTGGACATGTGCTTTGAAATTACTTAAAACAGTACATAGAATTATAGAACAGTTCAAAAAAAAGCCAAAACCAGTACCAAATCACTAGTTATGTGATGAAGACTAAGGCTATACCTTTTGTTTGCTATTTACCTTATATTATTTGTTGATCATACAGGCATTCAAGTTTAGCAGTGATGAGTAATATTAATGTCAGGTGATGAGCAAATCTCTGGTGTTGGAGTTGTCATTAGCTTGGGATTTTCCTCAGGAAGTATTTTTAATGAACAAAAGATTCCTCGAGACCTGAGTGCGCTGTTCTGAAATCTTCATTTTCTGGCTGTCATTTTTTGGGCATTTCTAGAAAGAAAGGTGAGCTCTTCCACAATACATAACCTGCAAAACATAGCACTCTGAAGGTTTTTCTCTGGACTCTGTGCTCCAAAACATACCTGTCTCACCTGGCAGCACTGAACAGCATTGGTGAAATTCAGGAGCTGATGGGTCTAAAGCTTCTTCTGTGCCAAGCACCTCGATGGGCTCTGTGCCCAACAGGCTTCCATCGCAGCAGCTTTTAAAAGCAATTTCTTCTGAGCCACAACTGTGTCTCTGCTCCCTTATTAGCATAAGCTGCAGAGAAGCCGACTGCACTGTGGAAAATTTCATGATCTGCAGAGAATCCATGAGCTCATCGCTTAAACAGGACCCGGCTCAGTTCTCATGAAACACAAAAACCACGGGCCTGCCGAGGGAGGGGAGCCCGAATTCTGGAGATACCTGAAATCCAGGAGTTCGCCTGCTGTTATAATGGGGGGAGTAAGGTCAGTTCTTTGCCCTCCCCATCTCTCAGATAAATACATTGGAGAGAATGTATCTTGCATCTTGTAAAGACCGTTGAATTAGCGTATTAAGCTTTCTTAACTGAGTATATATATAGTAACACACCTCCCTTTTCCTGTTGCCATGCGAATGGGGATCCTGACCACCTCTGTGCGATGCCTGGGTGTCTGTTTCTGGAAAGTGTTTACTAATTCCTAGAAGGAGAGAGCTGCCAGGGGACTCAGTGTTTCTGTGACCCTTTGGGGATGTTTACTGTATTTTTCTCAGGCCAAAGACTGATGATAATATGAGCAGGGCATCTTTTGTGTGTTGCCCTCGGATAAATCACTGCTGACATCAAAAGTACCCAAAGCAGCACTTCTGCACCTAAGCAGTTTGAGGGTGAAAGATGATTTTTACGGTAAGGAGCGAGTGCTCAGCACCTTTGCTCTTGCTGGTCGTGCCCTTTGAAATGACGGGACTGGCGTGATGGGGTTGGGAAAATCAGCCAGAGCAGCGAGGCCATTCCTCCCTGCCAGGTGCTCCCAGCTGCGGCACCCTGAGTCACCACCGGCCGGGATCATGGAATATTTTGGGTTGGAAGGACCTTCCCAGCTCCCCCAGTGCCCCCCCTGCCATGAGCAGGGACATCTTCACCAGCTCAGGTTGCTCAGAGCCCCGTGCAGCCTGGCCTGGGATGTCTCTAGGGATGGGGCATCCACCACCTCCCTGGGATGCCGCAGAGCCGGGGATGGCAGCCCCGCGGAGCCCGGCCCGTTGTCCCCGTGATGTGTCCCCGGTGTCCCCGGGCCGAACGGAACCGAACGGAGCCGAACGGAACCGAACCCGTCGGCTCCCGCGGCCGGCGGTGGTGCCGCCAGGCCGGCAGGGGGCGCTGTGCAGGATCGCGGCGGCCCCGCGGGCNCGGCCGGAGGATGCAGGCGGGGCGGGCGGCGGCGGGCTGCCGTTCCCGGGTCGGGCAGCTAGAGAGCAGTGCAGGGAGCGGAATCCCGGCCGAGGAGCCCGTGCGCGGCCGCCGGGCGCTGGGAGCTCCCTTCCTGTCGGGGGCGGCTCTGGGCCGGAGGCCGTGAGAGGAGCCGAGCGGCGGCGGAGGCCCGGGCCGGCTCCCCGGCTCCCATGGCGGAGACTAAAATCATCTACCACATAGACGAGGAGGAGACCCCGTACCTGGTGAAGCTGCCCGTCCCGCCGGAGAAAGTCACTCTGGCCGATTTCAAAAATGTCCTCAGCAACCGGCCCGTGCACAGCTACAAGTTCTTCTTCAAGTCCATGGACCAGGATTTCGGGTGAGCGGCTCCGGGCCGGCGGGGACCGCGGGGCCCGGGGCGGGGGGGCGGCGGTCCCTGCCCCTCCTCCCGCGCCCCCTCTGACAGCCGGGGGAGGTCTCTGTGCCTGTGTCTCTGTGTCTCTCTCAGCCCGGCCGGGAGGCACCTGCTTCGGCTGCCGGCGCCGCCTGTCCCGGGGGTTCCGCCGCAGCCCCCGCCGGCCGCGGGGCTGTGGGTGCGCGGCCCGGCCGGCACTAGGCCC